>JACCIB010000210.1:0-252034 GCA_018906965.1 Philotrypesis tridentata
TCATCTCTAATAATAGTTTTTTTCAGTTCAGAGGCATCTGCTAAATAGTCGCTAAGAGCTGACTCAAAAGCTGATTCTCGGACATCGTTAGATTCATCGTCAATGCTATCATCATCACTTTTTGTAACGCTTCGTTCTAGCTTTTTAATTCTCTTCTTTTTTTTTTCGCTTCTTTATTGATCTCAGAAGGAGGAGGCTGCACACTTATTTCTTGTTTTATTTTATTTTCAGTTACATCTACCAGCTTTTCCAACTGTTTCACAATTTTAATAAATCATACTTTCTTTTCACAGCATTTCTAGCTTTCTCAACTTCGCGTAAGACTGCCGTTTGCTGGTTAAAGTTTGACATCTTGATAGTTTGAATTTTCACAACTAAATGCTAAACATTTTCAGTATTCTGTATATTTATTACAAATTGATCAAAACCTTTTCTGTAGCGACCATCGTCCATATTACGATCTTTGTCAATAATGAGAAAGCTGTGGTTGCCATCATTCCAACATATTGAACAAATATCTTTGAAGCGCTGATACGTCATATCAGTGTTAACAAGATCATTATAAACATATTTCAAATTCATATCATCTTGTCGAAAAATTACCAACAAGTTTACATTGTCACGCACTAAATGTTTTGGAACTTGTGCATACGACTGATACAAGTAAAAGCAATCAACATTTTTATGTCTACCCATGCAAAAGAAGGCTTTGACATTATCTTGTTTTTCACAGGCAATATCATCAAATACGAAAATTGAGTTTGGTCGAGCTTCATCGGGTGAAACGACAAGATCACGTTCACCGAAGGCAAAGTATTCAATGCCATCGAGAGGCTCCAGAAGATTTTCAAAAATTTAGATTTTGGTTGATTTAGAGATATTGAGTATACGTAAATGTTTTCAAATTTTAAACCATTAGGATGAATGATGAGAGATAGGAGAGCATTCGTTTTTCCACAATTCGATGGTCCACAAAATACTACTCTTATACTGTTTGGCAACAATTTTCCATGGCGATGCTGTATTTTTTGCTGCTGTTGCTGATTCAAAAGATCGAAATTTATCACTGGTAGTTTTGCTGACTGCTTCTTCAGATCCATTCTACCTCTCGAGTACGACTAACTTAAAATATTATAAATATGAGTATTTATAGTTTTTTAATTAGTCTCGCGTGAGCTTTTCTCGAGAAAGCATCATGCAAAGAAAAAGAAAACAAGGTTCAGGTTTTATGAATACACTGATAAATAAATTAACTATTGAACTTTATCTGTCTGGCTATAAGTACTGTGGTCCAGGCACCAAACTAGCAAAACGTTTAGCTCGTGGTGATTCTGGAATCAATCCTCTAGACGTCGCTTGTAAGGAATACGATATTGCTTACTCAAAGAATCGAGACAACATTCAAGAGAGAAACGCTATTGATCAAATTTTAGCAGAGAAAGCGTGGAACAGAGTGAAATCTAAAGACGCTAGTTTGAAAGAAAAAGCAGCAGCCGCTGCTGTAACCGGTGCTATGAAGTTAAAGTCAAAGTTTGGTATGGATATTGGAGGCTGTAAAAGAATTTTAAAGCGAAAAAAGCGTGGAAAGAAGATTACACTAAAAAAATTAGTCAAGACACTATCAAAATCTGCCATTGCTGACAATGATTCTCGTTTAATGATTAAATCAGCATTGAAAACAGCTCGAGAGCAAGTGAAAAAAGTCGGTGGAAAAAGTAAAGTTGCCGTTCCACGCATACTATCAATACCTAGCAAAGTAGGTTTTCTTCCAGCACTCATTCCGCTTTTTGCTAGTCTTAGAGCGGTAGGATCACTTGCAGGAGGAGCAGCTGGAATAGCTCAAGCAATAAACAGAGCAAACGCTGCTAAGAAACAAATGGAAGAACAAAAAAGACATAATGGGAAAGTTGAGAAATTGATGCTTGGTAAAGGACTGTTCTTGAAACCTTATCATGAAGGATTTGGAATCTCTTTGAAGAGTAAAAGAAGAAGAGAAGGAAGAAAAAAAAACTTCGTTGAAATAATACTACCAAAACGTGCCCTAACTGACTACGATCTGCTCAAATATGCCAAATTAATGAAAATAGCACATTTTCGAGGAGTTTTTATGCGAAATGCCTTACATTGAAATGGTTCTCGAGTCAACGAATCAGCAATAATCAATCTAGATAATGCAAGTGGATACGGCACGCATTGGGTAGCTTATCTAAAAATTGGTAACGACGTTGTGTATTTTGATAGTTTCGGAGACTTGCAACCGTCTCTCGATCTCATGAACTATTGGAATGTTCCTCAAGTTCAGTACAATTATCAAAGTTATCAAGCATTTTCAACTTACTTCTGTGGTCATCTTTGTCTCAAATTTCTTTGCAATCAGCTTAATCGCAAGGATAAAAACAAACCAATTCGATAATTCAAATTAGTCTACTCACGATGGTTGCTGAGTCGATGATGCTCAGCCTTTCAGGCACTTCCTCAATCCTTGAAACACACTATTTTCCTTCCATAGAACTGGATAGTGATAAACAGTAGAATATTGGACTTGTTGAACTACTCACTTTTAATTCTATACCAAACATTGATGTAAACTGTAACAAGTTTTATGTTGGCCAAGAAGTCGTTGAAATTCCTAGTGGCAGTTATGAGATTGAAGATATTGAGCGAACACTACAAGGACTCCTCGATGCTCGAGGTATAACAATTACTATCAAGCCTAACAGTAATACATTGTGCTGTTCGGTCGAGTGCAGTCATGAAATAGATTTTCGATTGCAAGACTCTATTGCTCCTTGTTCGCGGCATTTCCGCTCTCAAATTTTCTGGAGATTTAGTCTTTCTTTTAAAAGTATAGAGGCGCTTCGCGAGTACGAGCGAGCATGTGCGCGTGTGCGAGCGGCGCGCGAGGGCGTCGCTCGGCCGTCGCAGGGCCCGCCTCGGGGACTCTCCAAGTAACTCTTGAGAAGGAAGCATCTCCGAATTTTCGGGAACAACTTTCCTGCCTCTACATCCGCTTGATCCGTCTTGGTCTTCTTAAATACCTTTATTTAAGAACTTTATTAAGACTATTATTTAGAGACGTTATTTGTGTGTGATTGTGCGAGTGATCTCGAAGAGCATGTCAAGGAAGCACAAGGGTGCTGTCCTTCTGTACAGTGTGGCGATCTTGCTTAGTCTTGGCCAACTGTACAGCCCCGGTACGTCAGGATTTGGACGTACCAGAGTTCCCCAGGAGGCCTTGCGTCTTAGTCTTTGCAGCCCTGGCGGTCGAGTTACTGCGCCTATTAGTAAATTTGGTAAGAGAGCTCTCTGCGTTAATTTATGGCCATATAGTCTAAGTTAGTGTTAAGTTTCGTGTGATTTTTTATGTGTAAATTCGCATAATTGAACGCTGCAGATTTAATTTGCAGCATAGATTATAATTTGTTTATTCGCTTATATCTTGTTAAGTAAATTCATTTATTTCATATGCAATTTGTAGTAATTAGTTTTATTTTGAATAAAATCTTGTTTAGGCTTTTCCTCTTACGCCGAAGAGGTTTTTACGCCCAAACAAGAGATTAGCTTCTTTTCCTGCGAAAATTTGTGTCTTTAAATCATTAACCTTGATTACTCTTTCCAAATCCCGTACTCATTCCCTTTACCATTTAATTATTAAAATTTTAATGTTGAATGAGACAACACTCCTCTCCTAGGTTTCACTCCAAGAATTTTGAAACCCTATATAAGTCATGATTCGGACTTACCTGTAACCATTCTCAAAGTAAACGCTTTGCGAGTCGAATGTAACATTACAACAGGAGCATACATAAATCAGCAAAAAGTTCATACAATACATGAATTTTTTCCTGTCGAACCATCTGGCTACAAGATAATCGAAGTTCCTAAACAAATAATATACTTACCAATATCTGTGAGTATGATTGATCACTTACAATTACGTATAGTAGATCCAGATGGTAATTTAATTAATCTCCGAGGAGAAGTTATTACAGTTCGATTGCATCTAAAGCTATATTAGCGACACAGCATGTCGTCAGCCAGTCAGTCGCAAACGAGTGATCAGACGATTAGCACGTCAAAATCTGCAGTTTCTACAAAATCTTGGACTCAAAGTGCAGCGTGGTGGTGGTGGAGGAAGAAGAGGAAAAAAAAATAAAGTTGAAAAAATAAGTTGTACATTTATCTGCTGCTGTTGTGTGAAAGATGGAGAAAATTCTTAATGTACAAACTCCAGTCGTCTTTGACGAGTCTGTTTCGCATTATGAGGTTCACGCGCATCAACCAAATACATCACTCGCATTCAATAATAGCGATGAAATTCAAATAGCAATTCAACATCAAGATTTGTGTGTCCTACCATCTAAAAGTTGTTCTTGTTGTTGGAAGAACTGCATACTCGTACAATTCCCACGAACGAAAACTCATAGGAATGGGTGCATCTTTATGAATGCAGTTGAATAATTGTATTTTTCGCCGATCTGATAGTACGACGTAATAGTCCAGTCAAATTAGATTTTGAGGTGACATTAATTCCGAAGTGAAAGGTTAAGGGCTTAAATTGTTCGGGGGAGTGCATATAATAATATAATAAGTTTGATAACAGTGAGTACCGCGGGCTTAATAAACAATTATCAATTTAAGTTGCATTTTTGCATTTTTTTTTAGATTTCGCGCTGCGTATTGAAAAGTATTGGCTATATCGAAAAATGTTTAAGACAAAAGTTGTTCCTTAGTAAATTCTCTACAAAAAACTCAGCGATAGCACCCCTCTATCTCCTTTAGTTTATTCGGAAATCGATAAAAACGGCGAAATTGTTTAAAATCGAAAATAGTTAATAACTTTTATAAAAATAAATATTTTACATTAGTATTTCTTGAAAGTGCTGTACCCAATGATTCTAAGTAGCGGTTAAAATTTGAAGCCTCTATCTATAATAGTTTTTGTGCAATTAGTCGCAATATGTTGAATATTTTTATTTTTCATGGTACTGGCAAAACGTTAAAAATCGTTTACATTTGTGCCCACTATTTGTGAGCAATCTTAAAGAGTTATATTTTCAAAAACTTTTTGCGGAATTCCAAAATTTTAATAGTAATTAATTAATAATTGTACTGTATCCAACTTTAAAATTTAATCAAAATGTATTATAATGCATTGAAAAGCGGTGATTTTTCTCTAAATTTTAAGAAAAAAAATAATATGATACGCCACTTAGGGGCCGAGATACGTTTTTTTTTTAATACGCTACTACTCCTTATATATACAACATATCGTAATGATTCAAATGTTGTTAGAAAGTAGAAGAGTTGTACTTTTCAAATCACTGCAAGTCGATACGCATCGAATTGAATGTGACTAACAAATCGAGTGTTGATTAAAGGCGATGCGCGCAACGGGGCCCGACGGCGCGCCGCGGCGTAGCCGGCCGCGGAGTGGGGAAGGTCCCGCGCTCTCAGCCCGAAACAGAAAATCTTTTTTCAAATCGGAGCGCTCGGAAAAAAAGACGGTAAATTAGTCAAATATGATCCGATTGTGCTCTTTTTTTCTTAATTCGGGATAGCGTAGGTAAAAAATGCGATTGGTCGAATCAGATTTTTTGTTAACATTATTCATCGTATTATTATTGAAAGTACATTATTTAAGTATTCTTTTCTGTATACATTAATTTATATATTTGTTATTTTAATACCACCATAAGCGAAAACAGCCGAAAGCGCGGTAGCGGTGTATATATAGATATGCAAGCCCGTTTTCGCTCATGTTCAAGTACGTTTGTCGTGTATTTACAATCTGTTTTTCGAAAAATTAATTAATACGTTGGAATTAATAACTGTCAACTTTTCAACGCCATTTTCGATATTTAAAAGTGCTCCACCGTGCGATCATCACGCCACCTACCTCAAAAAACGTTTTTTTGTTTATTATAATTAATTGATCAACTTTAACTCATTCACTTTAATAGAGTTTCGCCACTCACCTCAGATATCCAAAAACGTTTTAAAATATTTGTATTTAATTCGTATTTCGTCGGACAAAATCAAAATGCAGTTTCCAAAGTGCCCGCAAGTCATACAAATTTGTCCGACGAAATAAAATTTTAATTTTGGCGTTTATACCATAAAAATAATTTTACCACATTTTTAGATACTAATTACAGGTGGCGAAACTCAGTTAGACTCATTTTTGTTTCATTAACTTTGTTAAAATAATAAAAAAAAAAAACTGAGGTGTAATGTGTGGATGCTGCGAAATTTATCGGACTTATTGAAAAAGAGGTAGAGCATTTTTAAGTAGGACCTTCCAATTTTGCATGACCGTGCATACAAAAGTGAACTCACAAAGTACAACAAAAATTCAAATCACAATTACACATAAAGTAATTGTCGTAGAGCACCAATATTTTGCCACATGAAATTACATATGAAACTATTCATTCACTTTAAATTTCAACCTTCAAAGTTGAAAAATGGCCGTCTTGGCGATTTTTAAAGAAACATTGATTTTACGTTGTTTCCTCGGTTTTCCGAGTTTTCCTCCGTGCCTATTGATCGGATAGGGGCGTTTAATATCTCATTTGCTTCAGAATTCAGTAAGCTACAATTTTTCCCTCTTTATTATTTTGCATTGGTCGCTTAGTTTCCAAAATAAAAGTAAAAAACAGAAAAATTGCATCTTTTCGTTAATACTAAACAATATTCCCGCAGGAATCGATTGTTTAAAAGTATATAGGCTAAAATTATAGACACCATTCTCTACCGACTGGTCATATTAAAATAACAAATATATAAATTAATGTATACAGAAAAGAATACTTAAATAATGTACTTTCAACAATAATACGATGAATAATGTTAACGAAAAAACTGATTCGACCAATCGCATATTTTACCTGCGCTATCCCGAATTAAGAAAAAAAAGAGCACAATCGGATTATATTTGACTAATTTACCGTCTTTTTTTCCGAGCCCTCCGATTTGAAAAAAGACTTTCAGTTTCGGGCTAAGAGCGCGGGCCATCCCCACTCCGCGGCGGGCTACGCCGCGGCGCGCCGTTGGGCCCCGTTGCGCGCATCGCCTTTAATCAACACTCGATTTGTTAGTCACATTCAATTCGATGTGTATCGACTTGCAGTGATTTGAAAAGTACAACTCTTCTACTTTCTAACAACATTTGAATCATTACGATATGTTGTATATATAAGGAGTAGTAGCGTATTAAAAAAAAAAACGTATCTCGGCCCCTAAGTGGCGTATCATATTATTTTTTTTCTTAAAATTTAGAGAAAAATCACCGCTTTTCAATGCATTATAATACATTTTGTTCAAATTTTAAAGTTGGATACAGTACAATTATTAATTAATTACTATTAAAATTTTGGAATTCCGCAAAAAGTTTTTGAAAATATAACTCTTTAAGATTGCTCACAAATAGTGGGCACAAATGTAAACGATTTTTAACGTTTTGCCAGTACCATGAAAAATAAAAATATTCAACATATTGCGACTAATTGCACAAAAACTATTATAGATAGAGGCTTCAAATTTTAACCGCTACTTAGAATCATTGAGTACAGCACTTTCACGAAATATTAATGTAAAATATTTATTTTTATAAAAGTTATTAACTATTTTCGGTTTTAAACAATTTCGCCGTTTTTATCGATTTCCGAATAAACTAAAGGAGATAGAGGGGTGCTATCGCTGAGTTTTTTGTAGGGAATTTACTAAGGAACAACTTTTGTCTTAAACATTTTTCGATATAGCCAATACTTTTCAATACGCAGCGCGAAATCTAAAAAAAAATGCAAAAATGCAACTTAAATTGTTAATTGTTTATTAAGCCCGCGGTACTCACTGTTATCAAACTTATTATATTATTATATGTACTCCCCCGAACAATTTAAGCCCTTAACCTTTCACTTCGGAATTAATGTCACCTCAAAATCTAATTTGACTGGACTATTACGTCGTACTATCAGATCGGCGAAAAATACAATTATTCAACTGCATTCATAAAGATGCACCCATTCCTATGAGTTTTCGTTCGTGGGAATTGTACGAGTATGTAGTTCTTCCAACAACAAGACAGCATGTTTGAACTGTGAAAACATCAAATCAATTGGAAAAACCACGCTTCATCATTCTCGACTTTCAGACAGGAAGAAAAGCAATACGCACAATTAATTCTAGCTTATTTGATCACTATAATATAAGTAATGTAAAACTTTTACTCAACTCTCAGAGTTACCCATACGGAAACCTTAATCTTGATATTTCAAATAATCAGTATGCCTTACTTTACGATATGTACGCAAATTTTCAAAATGTATATTACGCTGAAAGCTTAGTAGTAGATCCGCTTTTGAGTAATCAAGAATTTAAAGATTTAACACCTCTCATCGTCATTGATTGTTCCAAAAAAATAAGTCTCTCAAACAGGCAGCCATAGACGTCCGTCTCGAATTTGAATGTAAAAATAATGTATCGGCGAATACTACAGCGTATTGCTTAATTTTACATGGTCGTATTGTCACATACAATTCTATAAGTGGTGATATAAAGAAACTTGTATGAAACTATATAAAGCTTGTATGAAAAACTTATTAGTTAGTATTAAGGCAGCAATCATAGGTCAAAGTAACAGTAGCGAGTTTGCGAATAAACAGCAAATGAAACAGAAACATCTGATCTTATTTTTGAAGTAAAGAAACAAAAAAAAAATGAATATTGGACCCTCCTTTACAAGACTAGTAGTCAAGTCAAATTAGATTTTGAGGTAACATTAATTCCGAAGTGAAAGGTTAAGGGCTTAAATTGTTCGGGGGAGTGCATATAATAATATAATAAGTTTGATAACAGTGAGTACCGCGGGCTTAATAAACAATTATCAATTTAAGTTGCATTTTTGCATTTTTTTTTAGATTTCGCGCTGCGTATTGAAAAGTATTGGCTATATCGAATAATGTTTAAGACAAAAGTTGTTCTTTAGTATATTCCCTACAAAAAACTCAGCGATAGTACCCCTCTATCTCCTTTAGTTTATTCGGAAATCGATAAAAACGGCGAAATTGTTTAAAATCGAAAATAGTTAATAACTTTTATAGAAATAAATATTTTACATTAATATTTCGTGAAAGTGCTGTACTCAATGATTCTAAGTAGCGGTTAAAATTTGAAGCCTCTATCTATAATAGTTTTTGTGCAATTAGTTGCAATATGTTGAATATTTTTATTTTTCATGGTACTGGCAAAACGTTAAAAATCGTTTACATTTGTGCCCACTATTTGTGAGCAATTTTGAATAGTTATATTTTCAAAAACTTTTTGCGGAATTCCAAAATTTTAATTAGGGCAGCTCCAGCATGCATTTGTTTAAATAGTAATTGATTAATAATTGTACTGTATCCAACTTTAAAATTTGATCAAAATGTGTTATAATGCATTGAGAAGCGGTGATTTTTCTCTAAATTTTAAGAAAAAAAATGATATGATACGCCACTTAGGGGCCGAGATACGTTTTTTTTTTAATACGCTACTACTCCTTATATATACAATATATCGTAATGATTCAAATGTTGTTGGAAAGTAGAAGAGTTGCACTTTTCAAATCACTGCAAGTCGATTCGCATCAAATTGAATGTGACTAATAAATCGAGTGTTGATTAAGGGGTTATGACAGTGTTAAATCCTGAAAAAAAAACAAAATTATTAGTATCATAAAAAATTAATATATATGTAAGTGATCCAAAAATTATATTTTTCCTTCAAAATATAAGTATTATACACCACTTTTATGCACTAGAAATTTGCATTAAGTGAGTGTAATACTTGATAACAATTAAAGGTATTTACTTACCAAAAAACATGATTTTCATCATTTTTCTGGACTTGCCGCAACCTTCTGGATGAACCGTACCATCAATCTTGATGAAACAAAGTGGAAAATGTTCCTTATGAGTGTCCTCACAAACTGAGTGGAACAGATTTCTAAAAAACACAAAATTAATACAATTAGTTATACTTATATTGATAATATTAGTAATTATAGTGAATGTTACATATGTAAACATACGTAACATTCACTTTTGACTTATCTTTGATAATTCTGCTCCACTCAGTTTGTGGAGAAACCTATTCCAAAGGTTTCTCCAAAATTTGAGCCCAATTGGTTGACCCGTTCCTGAGAAAACCTGCGGCAAGTGAAAAAAAGTCATGAAAAAACTAATTTTGAGTAAAAGGCATTTAAAGTTTTACTTAATATTTAATAAAATAAAATGTACTTACAAATAGTTTTCAGCGTCTGGACCTAATATTATCCAAAAGTAGTCATCTGAGGATGGTCTGGAGAGTAGGTCCTTACAAAAAGCTTCTTTATGGAAGCTTATGTCTGCTGAAACAAAAATTGAAAATAGGTTAAAAAATTAAATTTACACATTTTTAAATGTTTCTATAATTCAAACTCAAAGTATGGAAAATTTATGTAAAAAATTATTTAACATACTTTGAGTTGAAGTATTTTTAAACTGTTTTTAAAAAAAAAATTCATAAACATGAAAATATACTCACAAATGCCATTGCTCATCCATGTAGTGATGTAGTAAAAAGAGCAGAAGAAATGCACACTAGAAGCTAGAAGGATATTTGTCCAGATGTGATTTGTGAAAAGTAGGTCAGAGAACAGCTGATCAGCTGTTGAGCTAGCAGCAGACTAAACTAGACTTAGATGCTCATGTGCATGTGCAAAAAATGCACATAAAAAAAACTAAAAAAGCTGCTAGCTACTCTCTGAACAAATTTTCAGCAGACTTTGTGCAATGTGAGTGTATGTGTTGTTGAAGTGATGTGAAGCTTGTAGTGTTCATGCTAGTTTCAGTGTTTGGTTAGGAGTGTTGTATAGGGTATGTGTGAAAATGTTTGTTTGTGAAATTAGTGTGCTCCAGCTGAGTAGGAATCATCATCTGGATTATTTCTCCTTCTCTTAGCTTTTCGAGCTTCTAGAGTGGATTCCAGTGCTCTCTTATCTGACCAAAAGAGACGCTGTTCATCAGCACTCTTTGCCCAGTCTACTGCAGAAAGTCCTGGATTAACGTTAAAGCCCTTCATCACCTCAAGTATTCCTGCTTTTCCATCGTTGAAGGAAGCAACTGCGATGTAAATGCCAATCTCCAAGACTGCGAGGCCACTGAAACTTTCCTTGGGCACGAGCTTCCAAATGGATTGATTGAAGCTTTCATTGCTGTTCTGTGTGAAGCCTCCAACGCATCTCTCCAGTAAATCAGCTTGTGTCAAGTCCTGGTAAATTGGCTTGATTGCATCCATGATGGCCCCAGGAATACTATCTCGGTGGTGAAAAGTTTTAAGTTTCTTTTTGGCTTTGGCTACTTGCCATTTACACCAACTGTCTGGTCCTGGCGGGCAAAGGTGATGTCTTGGCTCCTTGTCTGTTGATCCTTTATGGTAAAATGTCGCCCAGATGGCATTGGACATTTCTTCAATAGAACGATGATGGCCTCTGATGGCATTGCCATAATACTGAGTCAGCTGGTCGACTCTTTGAGCTGTAAGACGGTTCTTCCCACCAATGCCTAGACCATCAGATAGTTTTTGGCCAGCCAAACTCTTCTTCAGATTTCTCAATCTCGTCCCCATCCTCTTCTGTACATGGCCAACACATTCCTTCTTCTTGATGACAAAATCTTCTCCATAAGGCTTGGCATCGCAGAGAGCCTTGAATACTTTCGAGTCACCATCTCCTATGTAGTTCTTATACTTGATTCCATGGTTTGCCTCTGATCTTCTGAACATTTCCACGATGCCATCTACTTCCATTTTTCCAGAACTTCCTTGATGATTGGCCGAGCACTGGTCTTGATGTGCTTCAAACCACTCTCTGTACTCTTCAGTGTCCTTCTCTTGATGCGCATCACAAGCCTTGCAAAATGATTGCTTCAGTGCAACATCAATCACTTTGCCAGTATCGTTGCGGATCAATGCTGATACTCCTTGAAGGGAAGAAAATCCTCGTTTCCTCCAAGATCCGTCACCAGATACAGTGTCACAGCCATTCTCTTGAGTCTCACCTGTGCTACTACTGCAACCTTCTTGCGCAGCTGCTTTCATAGACTCAATAGCTACTTTTTTACTCGAAATTTTCAATTCATGATTGATGTTTCCAAAATAACTATGAGCAACTGGTGGTAAAAAATCCATGATTCCACAAAAGGTTTTTAAACCAGTGTGTCCATGACCAAGAGCTCGCAATCCTAACACTACTCTTTTATTTATTTCAAAGGCATTTTGTTTAGTGCCAATTTGTCTACTCGAGTCTATGAATGCAACTTTATAGCAGTTGGTGCAAGTAATAGATAGCTTGCTACCAAGGCCTCTGATATTAACTTCATTGAAAGTAATATCACCGCCACAATTTTTGCAAGCCAGGAATTCCTGTAATCCTGGTAAAAGTAATGAAGTATCAAATATTCTATACTGAATAGGACCAGCTTCTACATAACTTGATTTTAATTTTTGTCTTGATCTCGAAACAGGAATTTCTGGCTGTGCAATTTCTGGTTGCGTAGCTGCTGTACCTGATGTTGATGGTTCCGAAGGGATTCTGTTTGGAGGTCTTGTAGTAGATGTTGAAGGAAGCGTTTCTCTCTCTGGAGGGGCTTCTGCAGTAGATGTTGAAGGAACTGCTTCAGGCGATGCTTCATTTCTTGAAGGGATGGAGGTTGACGATGGTTGATCTCCAAAAAATCTCTGTTGCCTCCTCTTCTTTCTTCCAAACCTGCGCTTTCCATGTGCAGATGAGCCTGGATTTCTATTTCTTGAACCACTCATCTTGTTTTTTTTTAACAAATCTTGAATTTTCACTAGTACACTTCACGTGCAAAAAACTTGATTTTAAACTAAATAAAATACTAGAGCAATTTTCAGTTAAAATTATTAGGTTATAACTAAAATCTTAACTGAAAAACCGATCTCAATATTATTTAGTTAAACTCAAATAAAGTCACTGTTTATTATTAAATAAAAACTTCAATAACCTGCAAGTAGAATGGTAAAACAGGATTCTGGCTAAAGTACCATTCACTGTGTATAGGCATTCACCTCCGTCGATAACCGCCAAATTTAAAATTTTCAGAATGCGTCGTACATTGGAATACACATTCCAATGTGTCTTCCTCTTTTAGAAACGTGATGATATATATTAAATATTATATACTTTTTCAATAAAAACACTTTCAAAGCATAAAAATTGTATTTATCGAAAAATATGCAATTTTGGAAAATCATGAATTTTTTTTTTAGTATTATGCCTATAACTTTAAAAAAAAATTTTGTATCGAAAAACGGCTTTCAGGAGCATATTCTATGTTAAATTTGCTACAAAAAAAGCAAATAAAAAAAAATCGATTTTTTGGAAATTTTAACACTGTCATAACCCCTTAAGGGGATCAAGAACGTTCAAAAAGCAGTGATTTCGTATATTCGAAACCACTCCGAGGCTATTGTTACGATCGCTGTGAAAATTTGGGAAATAATTCATAAAGACGTAAAATTTACGGCATGACTGCAATATTTAAAAAATTTTGAAAAAATATTAAAAAATAAGTTCCACTTTTCTCCGCTAGGCGATAAAAAGCGCTGCATTCGTACCATGCATCCGAGAAAATGCATTATAAAAGTTATTTGACGAAAAGAACGCATAAAAACTGAGTTTACCCGTAAACTAATTTATATAATGTATATAATAGTCACAAAAATATTAAGTTTTCGAGCGTCATGAAAGAATAAAACCGAATCTTCGTGTAGCAAACAAACTCTTCCGCTTTTACCTTTCGGAGGGGTAAGAAGAGGGTAAGAAAGAGGAAAAATGTTATTTCTTTGACAGGCAACAGGAGGCGCAAAATTTCATTTCTCAAGTCTTCCCGGAAGATCGGTAATGCAGCTCCAACAGCACGCGCGACCGGCCCGAGCAAGAATTTTTTCACCATAGATTTTCATGCCAAATTTTTTCTACCCACACTTTCAGCATCGTGCATTTCACCGGGGATAAGTGTACATAGCCACTCGCTGCAAGCTGTACTACGCTCTTAGTAAAAGGTAGCGGCAACTTGGTACACGTGTTCACCACCTGGTACCAAACGCTTAGACCGCGCGGCAGTTTATACTACTTGACCTGTGGGTAGGCCGGGGTCGCCGGCCGCAGTGTCCCTTTTATGACGGTTCATTTAGATCGTTGAAATTAAATTCGAATTTGAATAAATAAGTTGGCTAACAAAAAAATTTAATAGATGTAAACGATTTATAAAACTAGAAAACGCTACCCGAATTTGAATCACAAAAATCGACTGGTAATTACTTGATAAAGTGAGTGCTCAGATTTTCATGATTACACTAACAAAGTTTTGTTTTTCAATTTTTCAATATTATGAATTTTTGTATAAAATATTATTCGTTTTTAAAATGTACTAATAATAACAAAACTTGAATCATAAAAATCGGATGATTTCACATTAATTAATTTAGGCCAAGCGCCCTAGCTTTTTTGTGGACATAAAAGTAGCCCGGCAACGGATACCGCGATTATATAGAGAAAGGGAAGCCCATATACTTTTGGACACGAAATCTGTGCAGGAACGTTGTTTATTATTAATAATAAGATGCAAAAAAGCATTTTTTTTTAGTTTTTTGCTTTTAACTCGTAAAATAAGAGATTAACGTAAAAAAGTAAAGAGAGAAAAGTTGTAGCTGATGAAATGGCGAAAAAATTCATATATTGAGCATCTCTATCCGATGAATGGACATGGAGGAAACCTCGGAAAACCGTGGAAAACACCGCAAAATCGACGATTTTTTAAAAATTGAAAACTCAGCCATTTTTTAACTTTTAAGGCTAAAATTTGAAATGAAGGAAAGGCTTTATACCTACTTTCATGTTCCCAAAAACTGGAGTGATTTGAACAAGAAAATGTATTTTTTTAGATTTGCGAAAAAAGGGTTTTGAACAGATGAAAAACGAACTGAAACGTGAGCGAAAACGGCCGAGCGCGCGGCGTCGTAGCGCGCTTGTATATCTATATACACTTTCTCTGCCACCACTGCCACGCGCTCGGCCGTTTTCGCTCACGTTTCAGTTCATTTTTCATCGATTCAAAACCTTTTTTTCGCAAATCCAAAATATACACTTCGTTGTTCAAATCATAAAATTTTCAACGCTGTATTCCAAATTCCAGTAGGACTCCCCAATTTCTCGTGCTCGCGCACACAAAAGTGCACTAAAATCGTACATAAAAAATTCAATTTGCAATTATGCAAAAAGTAATTGGCGCAGAGCTCCATTTTTTGGCGACATGAAACTAGGTATAAAGCCCTTCCTTCATTCTAAATTTGAGCCTTAAAAATGTAAAAATGGCTGAGTTTCCAATTTTAAAAAAACGTCGATTTTGCGGTGTTTTTCACGGTTTTTTCGAGGTTTCCTCCATGTCCATTCATCGGATAGAGACGTTTAATATATGAATTTCTTCGCAATTTAATCAGCTACAACTTTTCTCTCTTTACTTTTTTACGTTAATCTCTTATTTTACGAGTTAAAAGCAAAAAACTAAAAAAAATGCATTTTTGCATTTTATTATTAATAATAAACAACGTTCCCGCACAGATTTCGTGTCCAAAAGTATACGGGCTTCCCTTTCTCTATATAATTGCGGTATCCGTTGCCGAGCTACTTTTAAGTCCACAAAAAAGCTAGGGCGCTTGGCCTAAATTAATTAATATGAAATCATCCGATTTTTATGATTCAAGTTTTGTTATTATTAGTAAATTTTAAAAACGAATAATATTTTATACAAAAATTCATAATATTGAAACATTGAAAAATTTTAAGGAAAAATTTTATTTGTAGAGGTTGTGCCCTTAGGTGAGACCAGGTGTGACCCTCATTAGAACGCTCTAGCCAAGGGTCTGCCACTGGTGTCATAAAAGGCTTAGTCCTCTCTGTACGGGTACCCATATAAGACAGCATTAGAAAAAAATTCTACTCTCAATTTTCAAATAAACAATTTTTAAACAAAGGTAATTTTTGGCTTACGTCAGTTCATGCGTAATGATTACTTATAGTTACAAAACTTGAATCACGAAAATCGGAGCATTTTCACTGTTATCAATTCACAGTCTGTAAGTGAAGATTATCAAACTAGTCTAATAATCTCAGGTAGTTACCATTCGATTTTTATCATTCAAATTCTGCTGAAATAAGCCTTTTCTGTAGATTACATATCTGTTCATAAAGTATTTATTTTGCAAATTTTGAATTATTATGAATTGTTCACGTTCAGCCTCCGAGATCGCCCTTTACCCTCATAAAATTTTCGGAAACACTACCCATTTTTTCACCTTAGTATTTTCTGCCCATACTCTCAGCATCGCGCGTTTCGTCGGGGACATGCGTAGGTAGCCACTGCATAGTAAGCTGTGCTGTATTCTCAGAAGGTGGTAAACACATGTTGGCCTGCCACGCATTGCTACCGTTGGTGTGCGTTGATCAGCCCGGACTAGTAGGAGAATGCAAAAAAAACCTTCAACTAAGGAAAGATTGAAGATGGCACCACTCGTTTATGCTAATTATTAAAATAAACTAATATTTTGAAACTTTTATCCATGCTTGAAGATAAATTTTGTTTTTTTTATGTACAATTACGTTTACGAAATTCGTCTAACTTTAAAAGAACAATAGTTACAGAGGAAACTGTAATTTTAAGTTATCGACACATAGCTTCGAGATTTTTGAAACGTTCTTGATCCCCTTAAAGGGGATGCGCGCAACGGGGCCCAACGGCGCGCCGCGGCGTAGCCCGCCGCGGAGTGGGGATGGCCCGCGCTCTCAGCCCGAAACTGAAAGTCTTTTTTCAAATCGGAGCGCTCGGAAAAAAAGACAGTAAATTAGTCAAATATAATCCGATTGTGCTCTTTTTTTTCTTAATTCGGGATAGCGCAGGTAAAAAATGCGATTGGTCGAATCAGATTTTTCGTTAACATTATTCATCGTATTATTGTTGAAAGTACATTATTTAAGTATTCTTTTCTGTATACATTAATTTATATATTTGTTATTTTAATATGACCAGTCTGTAGAGAATGGTGTCTATGATTTTAGCCTATATACTTTTAAACAATCGATTCCTGCGGGAATATTGTTTAGTATTAACGAAAAGATGCAATTTTTCTCTGTTTTTTTCGTTTTTTTTTTGGAAGCTTAGCGACCAATGCAAAATAATAAAGAGGGAAAAATTGTAGCTTACTGAATTCTGAAGCAAATGAGATATTAAACGCCCCTATCCGATCAATAGGCACGGAGGAAATTTGGAAAACCGAGGAAAACAACGTAAAATCAATGTTTCTTCAAAAATCACCAAGACAGCCATTTTTCAACTTTGAAGGTTGAAATTTAAAGTGAATGAATAGTTTCATATGTAATTTCATGTGGCAAAATATTGGTTCTCTACGACAATTACTTTATGTGTAATTGCGATTTGAATTTTTGTTGTACTTTGTGAGTTCACTTTTGAAAGCACGGTCATGCAAAATTGGAAGGTCCTACTTAAGAGTGCTCTACCTCTTTTTCAATAAGTCCGATAAATTCCGCAGCGCCTCACATTACACCTCAGTTTTTTTTTATTATTTTAACAAAGTTAATGAAAGAAAAATGAGTCTAACTGAGTTTCGCCACCTGTAATTAGTATATAAAAATGTGGTAAAATTATTTTTATGGTATAAAAGCCAAAATTAAAATTTTATTGCGTCGGACAAATTTGTATGACTTGCGGGCACTTTGGAAATTGCATTTTGACATTGTCCGACGAAATACGAATTAAATACAAATTTTTTAAAACGTTTTTGGATATCTGAGGTGAGTGGCGAAACTCTATTAAAGTGAATGAGTTAAAGTCGATCAATTAATTATAATAAACAAAAAAAAAACGTTTTTTGAGGTAGGTGGCGTGATGATCGCACGGTGGAGCACTCCTAAATTTGGAAAATGGCGTTGAAAAGTTGACAGTTTGCAACGGGTCAAGTACGTCGCACAGCGATATACATTCCCACGGCCGAGACGGCCGTGTTTATTTACGCGAGCGTATCAATTCCGCCTCGATCAGCGCGAGCGAGCGAACGTTCGCGGAAACGCTTACGCTTCACGCGCCGACCGCCCGTGACGTCACAGGCGAGGATTCCAATCCCCCACGGGAGAGACACACATTAACACGAATAGTATTCGTGTATGTACACTCGGGGTTACATGTATGCGTATTCCTCGCGCAGCCAGTAACCATGTAAGCATGTTACTGCGCCGCGGTTTCTTCCCTCTTTCAGTGGTTTCGGCGGTTGATCGCGAGGAGCTCAGACGAGCGCGACGGAGAGTCATTCTCTCCTCGGACGTCATCTATAGTGGACATCACCCAATTCTACACTCCGAGAAGGTAATCATCATTGCTCACCGTGGACATGTCGAGCAATCGCGAATCCTTCTCTTATCCGTGCAGAACGCGCCCGACAACACCTCGACCGACGACCGGGATCGACGCTTCTCTCGCAGCCTCTCCACGCGTCGTGTTTCATGCTCGTGTGTGTGTGTGTATGGTGCGCGCCGCATTAAGAAACAAGGAGCTTGCTCTCCATCGTGTATAATTCAATTATTTTTGCCGTAGGGCAGACACCCTTTGCGATAAGGCTCCGGGTTGCCGTAAGCATCGGATGTCCCTTTGGGACATAGCGTGTCGAAATAAACCACTCGATACTTGTGTTTTTTGTATTTTACGATCGACTTCAGTGCATTTGTCGGTGCCGGTTGCTTAGCATGTCGCTCATGTATTCTCTTGATCGATCGCGTCGTGATTCTTATTACCCGTACTGCACTGATGTCTCGCGTAAATTAAATCAATGTGTTCCATCGCGTAAAAAAAAGGTGTATCACAGCTAGTGTGATAGATCGCGTCAGAAGGAGGTAAATGGGAAGTACCCATTTTAGCCATAGTGCTCTCGAGATCGGCCGGCAACGCCAAGATTTGATCTCGGGCATCCTGGACGTACCGCGTAACCGCTAGGTCGCGACGTAAAAGAAAAAGCAAAAACAAATTTATGAATAAAGTACTTATAACGTAACCTTCTAGGGCGTATGCCAATAACCTTGCTCTCTTAGTTACCGGGGTCAATGTAAACGTCCCGGCAACTCGGCCTTTGGTCGTTTAAATTCTTTGATACTTATAAACGCGTGTCTCGCAATTAAATAAGCCAGTAGGGCTAAGCCAGTGCACAAAATAAATATATTATTAAACAATACTACTTCATGTAATCACGTGTCGCATGCAGCATGCTACTTACCGCCTTGTGAGGGGCGAGTAAGTTTTTTAATGTTATTTCCCCACCATTATTAATCTACGTAAGCTATCCCTTGCTTCATGACTACCGAATCCTACTACATTGGCTGGCTCAATTGTCATGGTCGCCCATGAATACTCATTGGAACTGAAAATGCGCCAATGTACTAGATATCCCTATCATATTCCCCTCTAGCCATATTCTTACACGTTCTTTAGATACCCATCATTATTATTATTATTATTATTTTCTATACCCGCAAGCGGCAGTTGCAGATCTTCCGTAGTAGAATCCATTACCATTTCAGGATATTATTTGCAGCACATCGAGCTTTCCGGGCGAGGGTGAATCAAGGCGACACCTTGCGCACATCACAATTTTTCCAGCAATTTATTATTACCTGAATGATTCGATGAATAAATTCTGACTGTGTGCGGATGCATTTTACCTGTCGTTTTCTCATTTATGCACGAACCCAATCACCTTACAGCGGACTCATACCTCGGGGTTCGATACAACTTCTCTCTCTCTGCCGCGAATAAATAAATTCATTCATCTCATACTTATTTTGATTCAACTCACGCATGTAATTTTCTAAGGAGTTACGCGGCTTGTGAGTATTGCGAGGCTCACAGACTCCCGTAGACTTAATTGACCGTCACGAGCAAAGGAGAGATAGTCGTGTAAAGATAAGAACCTCGCAAGTTATGAAAATTCAACGTGTTAATTAATTTTTCGAAAAACAGATTGTAAATACACGACAAATGTACTTGAACATGAGCGAAAACGGGCTTGCATATCTATATTCTATATATACACCGCTACCGCGCTTTCGGCTGTTTTCGCTTATGGTGGTATTAAAATAACAAATATATAAATTAATGTATTCAAAAAAGAATACTTAACAAGGAACTAAGCGCGCGATTCGGATTATATTTTAGAGTCCGTGAGTATCAATCATAAACTATATGAACTATGCTAAGCATATAATCAAATTAATTAGCATCACTTTTTTAAAATGGACACTTCGCACGTTATTTGGGTTATCTTTTACACTCAATATTAATCATAAACTATGAATAACGGTAACCATAGTCATGTTTACTTATGGCAACCAATTAGAATATTGTATTAAATGCTTGACAATAAAGGCCATCAGTTTTTCTTAAAGTGAATAATGTACTTTCAATAATAATACGATGAATAATATTAACGAAAAATCTGATTCGACCAATCACATTTTTTACCGGCGCTATCCCGAATTAAGAAAAAAAAGAGCACAATAGGATCATATTTGACTAATTTACCGTCTTTTTTCCGAGCACTCCGATTTGAAAAAAGATTTTCAGTTTCGAGCTGAAAGCGCGGGGCCATCCCCACTCCGCGGCCGGCTACGCCGTGGCGCGCCGTCGGGCCCCGTTGCTCGCATCGCCTTTAATTAACACTCGATTTATTAGTCACATTCAATTCGATGCGAATCGACTTGCAGTGATTTGAAAAGTACAACTCTTCTACTTTCTAACAACATTTGAATCATTACGATATGTTGTATAGTATATATAAGGAGTAGTAGCGTATTAAAAAAAAACGTATCTCGGCCCCTAAGTGGCGTATCATATCATTTTTTTTTTCTTAAAATTTAGAGAAAGTCACCGCTTTTCAATGCATTATAACACATTTTGATCAAATTTTAAAGTTGGATACAGTACAGTTATTAATCAATTACTATTTAAACAATTACTATTTATCAATTACTATTTAACATGCTAGAGCTGCCCTAATTAAAATTTTGGAATTCCGCAAAAGGTTTTTGAAAATATAACTATTCAAAATTGCTCACAAATAGTGGGCACAAATGTAAACGATATTTAACGTTTTGCCAGTACCATGAAAAATAAGAATATTCAACATATTGCGGCTAATTGCACAAAAACTATTATAGATAGAGGCTTCAAATTTTAACCGCTATTTAGAATCATTAAGTACAGCACTTTCACGAAATATTAATGTAAAATATTTATTTTTATAAAAGTTATTAACTATTTTTGATTTTAAACAATTTCGCCGTTTTTATCGATTTCCGAATAAACTAAAGGAGATAGAGGGGTGCTATCGCTGAGTTTTTTGTAGGGAATTTACTAAGGAACAACTTTTGTCTTAAACATTTTTCGATATAGCCAATAATTGTTTATTAAGCCCGCGGTACTCACTGTTATCAAACTTATTATATTATTATATGCACTCCCCCGAACAATTTAAGCCCTTAACCTTTCACTTTGGAATTAATGTCAAAAACTCATGGTTTTCGAGCTAATTTGACTGGACTATAGATACAAACGCTGGCTATATATATGGGACGATTCAAATGAATATGTCAGTCGATTGGGATTATTCATAGCTGAAACAACACAGCATAAAATGGATAAAAAGGGCTCTTCGTGGAAAAATCAGAATGGAGAGGAATATCAATTTCTCGTCGAGTCGGAAAAATTGAATGAAAAAACTGCTCCTCCTCGCTCAGAAAATAATACAACTACTTACAACGATTCGAAAAAACAGCAACAACAAAAATAACAACAACTATATGGTTTTGAAAATAATTTTGATCCTTACAAAAAATCATTGTCAAGTTCTGACTGCTACAATAATAAAGGATTTGAATATTAATTCATGATGAATGTTGATGTATTCGGACGACATTTGAATAACTTAAAAGGACCTCCCGGCATTGGATATAAACTCACTGCTGATAGTCTGTATAGTTTAGAAAACAAGAGACAGTGCAATGTAGCAGATCCTAAAGAACTAAACGACGTTGTAAATTTAAAGACTACACAGTGGTACTCAAACTGTAAAATCTGATTTACAAACTAAAATATCTAAATTAGATGAAATACTTGAGTTACATAGAGATGAGATTGATGAAAAGTTGAGAACACTTACTACTAATATTGATACAATTAATAAACTTTTACTTGAAATAAAAAAAAAGTGAACATGGATAAGTACTCTAGCAACACAAACTGTTTTCCCGGAAAGCATGGTTATGACAAGTTGGAGAATAATACATCTAAGGATCAGAAAAATAAAGATTCTGTTTGGAAAAAGTGTACTAGTATATACTCAATCAATAATCATTCTTGTTCTAAACAAGAAGGTGTTTTTTCTAATCAATCAATAAAATAGATGTAGATTTCTGAAAAAATAAAAAATTTTTAACATAAAAATAGCTTTTGTTTAGATTTCCTCCTCACTTCCTGATCCCACATCCTGGTGTAACGTGGTGGCGAGAGCTGGCGCGGATTCGCGTGAGGTGGCTGGGTGGGGAGGTTGGCGCTGGTGGCGTGTGCTAGCGCTGATGGTGTTGGGGCTGGCACACTCGCGCACTGTAGTCGCGGGCTGGGTGAGGAGGCGCTGGTAGGGGTACTCGCGACTGCATGGGAAGGCTGGGGCCATACCGACCGGGTGGGGATGCTCGCCGGTGCCATACCGATCGGGTGGGGAGGCTGGCGTACGACTGGCGTACTCGCGGGCTGGCGAACTCGCGACTGGGTGGCGCTGCTGGCGGGGGCCTTATAGCGACCTACTTTTATCGACTGAGTTACCCACTAAGCAAATCTACCTTACCGACTGAGGAAGTAGCGTGGGATCAGTATGGCGTGGTATCAGCGCTGCCCTAACTACTTTAGTTTTTATACTTTTTCTCGGATTGGCTCCGGTGGTGTCCAGGTGAGCATGTGTTGACGGTAGACCGTCATAATGTGAACGTTTGAATCGTACTCTCAAGAGCAAGATGTGGCTGCAATTCAGTATTTAAGGAAATTACAAATGGTTCGATATCTTATCTGATTTGTAGGAAAATTATAACAATAGCAAACATTGAACAATTGGAATGAAGCCCAGCGAGATGAGCAGAGACGGCTCAGTAGGCAGAGTGTCGAACTCGTGATCCAGAAGTTCTGGGTTCGATCCCGGCTCTCGGCTTTTCTGTCATTGGGACACCTCTATGTTTACATATACCTGTATGTATATACTTAAGTGTCTTATAACGTCGAAGCTCCAGTGGTTCGGATCCCACTGTACGCAATCTTTGGATGCATTGTGTAGCTAAACTGTAGGTCCAGTTGAGATACATGCGGACTACATTCCGATGTGGTGCACATGCATCCCGACTACAGTGAACCTCACTGGCCAGTACCATTGTATGGTATCGGGTAGTGGGAAGAGCCGTATAAGACTCATAAAGAGGATTTGGCTAGGCTATAATAAAAAAAAAAAGAAAAAAAGCCCAGCGAGGTCTCGCTTGATAATCAATTTCAAGTTATGAAACGTTATACTCAGACAATTAAAAAAGTAGAGAATCCAAAATTTAAAGTACGAGATAGCGTTCGATTGAGCAAAGTGAAGCAAGTGTTCGAGAAAGGTTATACACCAAACTGATCAACAGAGATATTCACAGTGAGTCGAGTAGCACCAACGATTCCTACCACTTATCGTTTGAAGGACTATCAAGACAACCCTATTAGTGAAGGATTTTACGAGCAGGAACTGTCAAAATCAAAGTATTCTGACGTCTATGCTTGACTTGAAACTTGATACTTTTATAGACCGCAAACATAACGTGAAACTGGAGTAGATGCGCTATCAATCGGAACGTTACCACAAGGCGCTTTGCGAATGAATCGACAATGTCCACTCCATCGTTGATGTTCCGCCATAGGATCATCTCAACCTTCCCAACGACAATACTCAATTTTACATGCAAAGTAACGTACTTTATCCATTTGTATTGTAAAGTAAAATCCTGCAGCTGCGAGGCTTCCTGGCTCCATACAGTCGAACGGCTAGTTTTCAAAGCTTCGTAACCTTTCTTCTTTGAATCTATAATCCATCGTTCACTCGATGAGTTACTAATGATCTCTTCAGATCGCTGCACGCTTTTATGTATAGCTCACCCCTCCAGCAGACAACTTGTCGTTTTAAAAGTGGTGAGGGCTCCGACCTCGCCCTCACCTGTGAGATACAACTAATCAATCAACACAAAATTATCCCTCCGTTAAAACGACAAGTTAGCTCACTTAAGCATTACCAAACTCAATACTACAACCTCCAAGATACTTTAGGTTGAGTTTGAGCTTGTTCGCAGCATCAGCCATCTGATTGAATAAAGTATCATTCTCATGGAGAGCAGTGGATACTTGATAAGGGAGGAAGACATCAAACTCTCCACCTAGAGTCGCCACCACCTTCACTCCATACTTAGTCTTTGCTTTTTTCAGCGATGAGACTAAGTAGATATGATCTTTCTCTAGCTCGGAGAGCTTCTTCGTAGGCAACAAACCTCCAGCTGCAACCTTATTCAATGCTGCGAAATCCATCTTCTGCGAGGATGATCTTCTCCGAGGGGAACACCTGGTGATCTTCGAGGAGTGTGCATTAGGTACAATGTTCACTCGTCGATCGATTAGTGAGAATGATTTTCCAAAGACTGCTGCAGCCCTTTCATACCCACCCTGATGGCACGGGATTGGCTACCCTACCGCTACTTGTAGGTTTGCAGGTTTGAACATGTTTAAGGGGTTATGACAGGGTTAAAACCTAGAAAAAAAAGAAAAATTATTAGTGCTGTAAAAAATAAACATATGTAGGTGCTCTAAAAACTACATTTTTCATTTGAAATCTAAGTATTATACATCACTTTTATGCATAAATAATATGCATAAAGGGAGTATAACATTTAAAAACAATTAAAGATATTTGCTTACCAAAAATCATGATTTTCATCACTTTTGTTTGCTTGCCGCATGTTTCTGATGGAACCGTACCATCACTCCTGATGAATCAAAGTGCCAAATCTTCCTTATGAGTCTGGTCTCAGACTAAGCAGAACAGATTCCTGAAAAACACAAAATTAATATAATTAATGTGCGATTCAGGGTGTAGGCAGGTTCAGATGTGGCTTAGTGATATTGGAGAATAACAGACAACAATAACTTTATTAACAACAACTAACAATAATGATAACACTAACGTTCATGCTGTACTCTAGCACGAGACGCCCTTACTCGCCCACGCCCCAAATCCAACGGATGCCGAGGCCTGATGCCCGCGCCGGATCTGCCCTTCCGCTCGCTCTCTCTCTCTTTCTCTCTCTCTCTCTCTCTCTCTCTCTCTCTCTCTCTCTCTCTCTCACGCATCCCTCTAGCGCACCTACTCTAACTTTCTCTCTAGGGTCACTTCTAGGGGAGGTTAGAGTAGCCTGTCTCTCTCGCACTTACTCTTACACTCACAATCCCACAACCGGCCGTTCCTGACATATCGTCTGCTCTCGGACGATGCCAGACGTCGCCATACATGCAATACATACACACAAAATCACATCCTCGCGCACATCCACACGAGATTCATCAATAAATATACCACTCGTTCACTCCTGAATACACTTCAAGTTGTTGAAAAGTATGCAAAACAATAATCCAGATAGATAATATAAACTTCCATCTTGCTAGCGTGTACCCGTATACCTAAAAGCAAAAAATAAACCAACAAAGAAAAAGCTCATTATGGACACAATTATTACTAATTAATTTCCAATACTTATCTGAATCATTTTTGTACTCTGCAGAAGCTCTTGCACTTTTACAACACCTTACACCACTGAGGTTATAAGCATTGTTACAGCAGCTAGCAGACTAAACTGCACTGATCTAGTGTCATGGATGAAAAACAGCTATTTGGCTGCTTTCTGCTGCTTTACAGAAAATTCTACTATACCGATCAAACAGTAATCTTCATTCTCGACCGGACGTTATGAGGCACAACTTGTTTGAGTGGCAAATTCAAATTAGTTGAATGCCTTTATTTTAAAAAATTGAGTTTAGTAACATAAAATCACACATAGAAAAATTAATTTTACGGATTTTATTATATTTCACGGAAATAAATTAATAAATCTTGAGAAAAAAACGGTTTGTAAAACGGTTTTGAAGACGTATTTTCAGTAAGATTTCTCATGAAATTAAAATATTTAAAAATCACGATTTTTCAAAAATTTACTGGAAACAGATTTATCAGTTTTTTGTCTATATCTTCGAGGCAAATGTTTTTAGCAAAAAACGGCTTTCAGGACCACATTCTACGGACTGTTAATTGGGAAAAAAGTGAATAAAAAAAAAATTGATATTTTCATAATTCTAACCCTATCATAACGCCTTAATGTTCGCTGATTGGTCTATTACAAGAATAATACTACATAGATGGTATCGCCATCTGTTGACGCTCACAGCACATTTTCAAAAAATTGTAGAACTGTTGTAAAAATGGAAAAAATTTTTTTTTGTTTTTTTAGGTTCCTACAATGTTAAAAAGTATGTCAAAAATCCAGCCGATATTTGGGATCATTTTTAACAAAATTACGGGCCATCAAAGATTATCTGGTTACCTTAGTTATTTAATTGTTTATTACAAAACGGATTGTCTTTCAACGACCGGGCTTTCGGGTACTTCAGCACAACAGAGTTAGCTACTTTATTCAACATTATTGCTAAAAAATATTCGTATTTACGTTTACCTTACGGGGATTTAACAATACCATTCGTTTTTCCCTGTTTTTTGTTATTTAACAAAGTGAAAATGGAAATTTTTGATAAGCAACAGGTTAATTGTACAGAAAATTTGAAAATAAACAAAATAGAATCAGCTATATTTAGCCGTAAGAGGCTTCTTTCTCGAAATAAAAAGACTTTTCCGTATAAAAGGCAGTATTTTTTCAGTTCTTGTTAATTAAAAATTTTTCCACAGGTTTTTCACACGTAGCAATTAGATATTCATATTCTAAAGATGTGTTTACACCAATTTCAGGAAAAAGACAGACTACTCCAAGCAACATCCACATGTGTACCTTTCTTCTGTTACCACGCCTGGACTAAGCCATTTTGAACACGAACTGGCACATTGCACTCAACTCGCAGCAACTGACCTCATGTACAAAGGCTAGTACATGTATCTAACGAAGAATGCATCCAACAAACGTGCAAATAAGTGCAAATATTTAAATGGATATAAAAAAGGTTTTAGTGCAAAATTTATCAAAAAGTGAATTTATTGTGTTGCAATTTCCTATACAAGAATCAATCACATCATTAAACATAGAACAATTACGTGCAATAGTGCGAAAGTTACATGATTATGAAATCGAAAAATTAGTTTAAAAAGAAAAGAGTGAGAACATTTCAGAAAGCGGTATTCAAGCGCGACAGCTTATACCACCAAACGAGGTGAGTAGCACGACCAAAACAAATACAGAGGTCGACGATACCAATACGAGCGAAGACAGCGAGTTTGAAGAAGCTTTAGCCACACAAGCACAATTAATAGACGCAGAAGACGAAATGGCAAATTCCAACGATTTTGAATTTCATGAAAAGAAACGCGTCTGGGAAGAATACATGGAGAGACTAGAATTGTACTTCCTAGCACAAGATCTATAACATTATTCAATCCGAACGTACAATTAGTATTAGTGTGTGATGCGAGCGACAAAGGATTATCAGCAATTTTATATCATAGATTCCCAAATGGCACAGAAAGACCGATATCATTCGCGTTTAAAATAATTCCAAAAAGCGAAAGGCACAGAGCTATTATTGATAAAGAAGCAGGTGCAATTATTTTTGGATTCAAAATGTTTTATCAGTATATTTACGGTAATGGAATTATTCTCTTTTTATCCTTTTTTATGTCCTTTGTTGTGAAGCATTTAATACGAAATTCTGGTTGGTTGCTAATTAAACAAGACTATGGTTACCATGATTTATAGTTCATGACTGATATATTGAGTGCAAAATATAAGCCAAATCGCGCGCGAAATGGTGCTCTTTAAAAAAGTGATGCTAATTATAAATAAAAGAAGTAAATTCGATTATGGTTAGCATAATTCATAAGTATTATACATCACTTTTATGCATAAATAATATGCATAAAGTGAGTGTAACATTTAAAAACAATTAAAGGTATTTGCTTACCAAAAATCATGATTTTCATCACTTTTATTTACTTGCCGCATGTTTCTGATGGAACCCTACCATCAATCCTTAGGCCAAGCGACAGAGCAAAAAAAGGTACGATTTTTGACGGTCAATAAAAGAAGCTGGCGACCTATGCCACTCGATAGCAAATAATGCGTACTTTAAGCACATATGTGTCTCTACAGGTAAATCGAGATTATTTTATAGTTATTAACAAAAAAACATGCAGAAAATGCATGTTTTTTTAGTTTTTCGCTTATAACTTTTAAACTAAGCAAGCAATGAAAACATCACTTTAGACAAAAAATATGCGGTATGAAATTACGAAGAAGAGGAACTATTAAAAATCTCGATAAGTTGTGTAGAAGCTGAGATAATGGAAAAGAAAGGGTTAAACTAGCCATTTTTCAAAAATTCATTACGCAGCCATTTTTTCATTTTAAGACTCGAAATTTTGGAAATTAGAAGCTATGGGTATGTACTTTATAGGAAAAAAAAATGAATGCTGCCAAACCATTATTCTTGCTGTAATCGCGATGTTAATTTTTTGTTCACTAACTTGCACACGCTGTCACGTCGCCAATTATGGTCGAATTTCAATTTTAAAAAGTGTTTTGAAATGTTGACGTTTCGCACAATAAGATGCAAATTTTATCGAAAAACGGATAAATGCATCTTATTGTGCGAAACGTCACTATTTCAAAACACTTTTCAAAATTGAAATAGGACCACAATTCGGGACGTGAGAGCGTGTGCAAGTTAGCGAACAAAAACTTAACATCGCGATTGCAGCAACAATAATGGTTTCCCAGCATTTATTTTTTTTTTCCTATAAAGTACATAGCCATAGCTTCTAATTTCCAAAATTTCGAGCCTTCAAATGAAAAAATGGCTGCGTAATGAATTTTTGAAAAATGGCTACTTTAACCCTTTCTTTTCCATTATCTCAGCTTCTATTAAACTTATCGAAATTTTTAATAAAGGCTTTTCTTCATAATTTCATACCGCATATTTTTTGTCTAAAGTGATGTTTTCATTGCTTGCTTAGTTTAAAAGTTATAAGCGAAAAACTAAAAAAACATGCATTTTCTGCATGTTTTTTTGTTAATAACTATAAAATAATCTCGATTTACCTGTAGAGACACATATGTGCTTAAAGTGCGCATTATTTGCTATCGAGTGGCATAGGTCGCCAGCTTCTTTTATTACTTTTTTGAAAATAATCTCTGTTGCTTGGCCTACCTGTTGAATCAAAGTGCCAAATCTTCATTATGAGTCTGATCTCAGACTAAGTGGAACAGATTCCTGAAAAACACAAAATTAATATAATTAATTAAACATATATTGACAATATTAATAATTATAGTGAATGTTACATATGTAAACATACGTAACATTCACTTTGAACTTATTTTTGCCAATTCTGCTCCACTCAGTTTGTGACCGTACTCATTAGGAAGGTTTTCCACTTTGGTTCATCCGGATTGATGTTACGGTTCCTTCAGAAAGCTGCGGCAAGTACATCAAAAGCATGAAAAAACTAAATTTGAGTAAAAGGCATTTAAAGTTTATAATGTAAATCATACAAATGAACTCAGCTATACTTACAGAAAATATCCGGCATACCTTGATTTGCTTTTGGTACTCAAATATACATACAATAAAGTATATTTGATGGTACGCGCTTGTCATGCTGTGTGATAATAGCATTTAGAAGCTGAAAATAAAATAAAAATTATCGTTAGCTATTCATAATCAAGTTATGTTTATGAATTACAGTTACATACAATACTTACCATTATTAAATACACTTCAAGTTCTTAAAAGATATGCAAAATAATACTTCAGGCAGTCAATATAAGCTCCCATTTTGCGTATACCTAAAAGCAAAAAATATACCAACATGACCATTGTGAACACTGTTATTACAAATTAGTTTCCAATACTTATCTGAATAATGTTTGTACTCTGCAGAAGCTCTTGCACTTTTGCAACACCACTAAGGTTATAAGCATTGCTACAGCAGCTAGCAGACTAACTGCACTGATCTAGTGTCTTGGATGAAAAACAGCTGTTTGGCTGCTTTCTGCTGCTTTACAGAAAATTCTACTATACCGATCAAACAGAAATCTTCATTCTCGACCAGACGCTGTGAGGCACAACCTATTCGAGTGGCAAATTCAAATTTGTTGAATGCCTTTAATTTAACACATTGAGTTTAGTAACATAAAATCACACATAGAAAAATTAATTTTACAGATTTTATTTATTTTACGGAAATAATTAAATTAATAACTCTTGAGAAAAAAACGGTTTGTAAAACGGTTTTTCAGTATATTTTCAGTAAGATTTCTCATGAAATTACTCTGTAAAAAGTGGGCTAGAACAATCCTTTCCACATGTTTGGCATAATTAAAATATTTAAAAAACACGATTTTTCAAAAATTTACTTGAAACAGATTTGTTAGTTTTTTGTTAATATCTTCGAGGAAAATTTTTTTAGCCAAATACGGCTTTCAGGACCATATTCTACAGACTATTAACTATGAAAAAAGTGAATAAAAAAAAATGGGTATTTTCAAAATTTTAACACTGTCATAACCCCTTAAATTCTTTTCTTTGTCTTTTATTTTAAATCCTTCAAAATTAAAAGTATGATTGTACTTTTTACTATGCTCGGAAATGACACTGTCCTTAGATTTTCTATGTTCTTCAATAAGTGTACACACATTTCTTTTTGTCTGGCCCACATATGTAGCCGTGCAATCGTTACATCCAAGTTTATAAACAACATTTTTCTCTAGGTGTTTCTCTTTTTTATCCTTTCCTTTCACAATAATATTGCACATATTATTGTGTATTTTTGGAATGGTCGTAATGTTGTTTTTCTTAAATGAATGTCGCACCCGCTGATAGAAACCATCGATGTACGGTATGCTAATGTGATTGTTATATGTATTGTTTTTCGCACATTGCTCTGGTTTTTTAGTAATTCTGATTGCAGATAATCTTTTTTGACGTATTTTTCAACGAAAACAGAGGGGTAATCATTATCGAATAATAGACATTTTACAATATCAATGTTTTTCTGATGAAAACAGTTTATCCGATAACTTCACCGCCTTGTTAACTAGATTATAAACCATGGCCATTTTTTGACTTATCGGGTGTTGCGAATTAAAGTGCAAAAATCTGCCAGAGAAAGTTGGTTTCGTAGTACCAATCAGTTTTTATTTTATGTGTTTCATTAATCTATAGTACGTCCAAAAAACTTATGGATTTGTTCACTTCCATTTCATGTGTAAATTGGAGTCTGCTATTATACGAATTAAATATTTTTAACGTCTCATCTACATTTCCGTTCGGAATACAAGTAATGATATCGTCGACGTAACGGAAAAAGAACACAGGTTGATAAGTTAATTTTGAAATGCACTCCGTTTCGAGATCATCCATAACAATGTCAGCGAATAATTCCGAAATCGGGGAGCCCATAGGTGTACCAAAAAGTTGTTTATAAAATTTACCATTGAATTGGAAGTATGTATTATCCATAAGTAGACTACAAGCATCTAAAATCTCGTCAAGTGGAATTTCAAACTTTCTCGCTATTTGTATGTATCTTTTTTCAATACTCTGCATGACTAGTGTTTTATCAATATTTGTATATAACGATTTTACTTCTAAGCTAACAATACAGTGGTCATTCGGAATGTTTACATTTTTAATTTTTTCTATAAAATCATAACTATTTTTTATGTATGAACCAGGTTTTTTAATACTATTTTGTAAGATTTTAAATAAATATTTTGATAAAAAATATGTAGGTGAGCCTATTGTTGTGAACGAAACGGAGTGCATTTCAAAATTAACTTATCAACCTGTGTTCTTTTTCCGTTACGTTGACGATATCATTACTTGTATTCCGAAAGGAAAAGTAGATGAGACGTTAAAAATATTTAATTCGTATAATAGCAGACTCCAATTTACACATGAAATGGAAGTGAACAAATCCATAAGTTTTTTGGACGTATTATTGATTAATGAAACACATAAAATAAAAACTGATTGGTATACGAAACCAACTTTCTCTGGCAGATTTTTGCACTTTAATTCGCAACACCCGATAAGTCAAAAAATGGCCATGGTTTATAATCTAGTTAACAAGGCGGTGAAGTTATCGGATAAATGTTTTCATCAGAAAAACATTGATATTGTAAAATGTCTATTATTCGATAATGATTAGGTGATGCGTGACGTCATATGTAAACAAACCGCGCGAAAGACTTTTCGCACTATATAAGCGACGATTGCCGGCTACTTCCTCACTTCCGAGACAGTAGCTGACAAAGCGGTATAAATAATAGCTCTGTCACTCGGTCTCTCTCTTTCCCCGTTGTTAACTAGCCGGGGGAAAGGATAATCGAGATGTACACAAATCAAATGTGCTCCAATATGTAAGTTTCAAAAATATCGCCTTTTCTATGTAATACTCTGTTCATTTTAAAGTCTGTATGTTTATTGTAATCAAAATTTTTGACTGTTTCCTGATGAGGGCGACAATGATCGCCGAAACGTCGTTTCTTAAAAGAAAGGAGTTTTATTTTTTTTAAACTCTTTCTAAACCATTGCCTCGGAGAGATCGATAAGAACAACAAAAGAATTTAAAAAAAATTCTTGTTTCAAATTCATTCTATACGTATACAATTTTTAACTTTTCACTATTAAAAAAAAATTAACTAGATAACAAGCAACAATTATACACGAATTAATTTTACAAGTACTCTCTATGAATATTATTATTTTTATATAATGAAACACCCCAGGATGCCCAAATTTTTATTAACCCATACATGATTGAATAGGAAAAATAGGAAAAATCATAGAAAATTAACATTATATATAATAGCATTCACAATTCAATTTTATTAAATAATAAACATATTTCCTTATTACACGAGCTGCCTTCTAGAAGAGAATACTAAGTGCAGAACTCGTAAAGACAGGCTGTGTGACATAAGAACCAGAGCCAAATTCACATGATTTACACCCACTTGCTATAATCACACAGTTGTTGTTACCAAAATCTTTTTAAATTCAATCCGTACACAATTTTAATTATTAATATTATCGATTTTAGCAATTTTCAATATTTAACGCTCCATATCCTAATTCTGGTTCAACATTTAGAATCACATTGTTCTATATTTGGCCCAAACGCAAAAGCACAACTAACGATACACTTAATAATTACACATATCACACTCTACACATTTATACACTATTCAACATTCCCAATAAATCCACTTTCACATTCACATGCCTAGTACATTTTTGTTGGCCTGGCAAAATTGAAAACTGCACAATCCTTTTACAGTATAGTAGTCGCATCGCATTTCCACTCCCAGAAATCAGTTGAAGAATACAGTTATATAGTGAAATATAATATTTCACCAGCACTGTCCAATAAACGAAATCTTGCAAAAAATCTGCCACCCCACATTGGGTTTCCAAGAGCAGCAATCAGAAACCTGTAACAGATAAAATAGATACAATTTATCACAAAGCAAAGCTCTTCTACAGAGGCAAGCTTTGCAAAATATATGATTACAATACTTATCTAAAAGTTAAGCGAAGAAACTCAGCAATCCCGACTCCAAGAAGAAGTGATATTATGTTCTGCACAGTCAAACTGCAAAAGATATTAGTTTTCCTGTGAAAATAAAAACCTCAAACTTCTCCGTAACCTCATAGTCCAGCAGCCAACAATGTTATTCGTAACGATTTTTGCGGGCCGGCTGCACCAAAGTTTTTCTTATGTATTTTGAGCTGCTGAATCCGAAAAACTTGGGTGTTTTTGCCGAAAGTGGTGCCATTAATTGTTATTAACAATTTTTTACAATGCATTGTTAATTTTAAAATTTTAATCCGGGAACAATTTTCTTAGGTTAATTGGGGAATTCTAAACAAAAAATAATCAGATGCAATTTTTCGAAAAATGCATATTTTTCAAAATACAGGCAATTAAAGTTTAAAAAATTCCGATTTTTGCGTTTTTTCACCTTTTGCTACATTGACGAAATGAAAGATTTTTCAAAAGTGAATAGCGCAAATTGTTCGTCTAATATTCTACTTTTAATCTAAATTTAGCAAATCATTAGATTTTCATATTGTTAGGTGTGACGACAACGGAAAGACCGCGCATTTTAGAGCGCCTAAACGACGATGCGTTGCTGCCTTGGCGCCGAAGCGTACAATTTTAAAAAAATGGAAGCTCAGTAGACTAATTAAATTTTTGATTTTAAGATGTTTTACTGTACTTTTACATAATAATAGCGATAAATTTTTATGCGTAGAAATATATTATTTATTGTTTAACATTGTATATATTTTTACACGTATTTTCTTTCATACAACTGCAAAATGAGCAGCATTCAAATCCTTTATTATTCATTTTTAATTATTACTTACCACACATACTAAAAACATTCAACTGCTTCAGTACGTCTCACTGTGTGCAAGTGAACACGCGCGGTTGTGTACGAGTCTACGCGTAGCTGCGCGAGTATTTGTAACCTGTCAAATCTTGTTAGTTAGAGCGCGGAGCAGACGCGCTCATTATTATGGCGCGCTTTAGTTTCAAATTCAAATGAAAATACTATTTTATAACAGATTCTATAAGTAAGTATAATAAAAAATTGTTGTCTATAACCATTTCGATTGTCTATAAACTAATGTCTTAATTTATTTAATTAACAAATACAAATATAGAATATAATAAAGAAGTTATGTGTATTATTATTATTTAGTGTATTTTAATATATATAATAATAATTAATAAATTAATTATTAATTAATTTATTAATTAATTAATAATTAATTTTAAACTTTGTACCAACTTCGACGAACCTTGTAAATCAATATTGTAACATTCTGCCAGTGGACTTACATCAAAACTTGTAACCCCTTTTCGCTTTAGACGCGCAGCACATTAGATTAATTCCAAATCTTGCAACCTGTCACAGCAAACAACAATTCTGTCAAACGTCAAATTTTAAAACAACTTGTACCAAACTAAAAACAACCTGTTCTCAATTCTTATGGAGTTAGAAAACTAGAGTCACATAACTATCAAATTTCACTTAATGGAGTCAGAAAATAACATACCAGTCAACCACTCAGTTCACTTACTAGAGTAACAGCAACCACACAATTTCCCGGTTTTTTCTTCAAAAAAAAAGAAAAAATTTCGAGGGGAGTAGTGTGGGAACCCTGCCCGCACGGCGGCAGCACCTCTCGGTGAGAGAGAGAGAGAGAGAGAGAGAGAGAGCAGCTCGAGCACAGAACACTCACCAAGAGAAGCGCAGGCCCCGTGTTAAGCTCAGGAAACAAACATGAAGGGGGATATATCTATCGCTCTCTCTCGCACTCATTGCAGTTACAACTAGCGCCTCTGTAGGGACCGTGGCGACTTAAAATTTTTTATATGTGCTTTAAGTTCCTATGTAGAAAAACGAATATATAGATATATATACATAGACGCTGGTCAAACTCTATTAAAAAAAATATCTAAAATCTACATAAATTAATTTATTACAAATGCTTTGTACACGAATAAGTTTTACACAGATATTTACTACACGGAATAATACTCTACATAAATGTTTAGTAATTTTATTATAAACGCAAATTTAGCTGTATTACTAAAAATTTATGTAAAGTACTTCCGTGTAATAAATATTTATGTAAAACTATTTCATGTAGCAAGTAATTGTAAAGCAGTAACTTATATAGATTTTAGATTTTTTTTTTAATAAAGTTTCACCAGCATCTATGATATAAACATTTCCAGCTCCTCTTATACTTTATTTTATACAGAATTACTTGCATGTATATTAGAGGAAAACTGTTTTCAGTACACGAGTACATCTTTTCTCTAAGAAATATCATCCTCAACTGTCAGCTTTTCGAAAATTTTCTCTTGATAAACTGTCATAACTGCAACACGTGTGCTGAACTGCATGCCGATGTTGCAAGATCGGCATACAAAAAGGGACGTAAAGGGCGATTCTATGTATTAAAATTCTTACTTATTTTTTATGAATTAACTGGAATAATTCTTTTTTAACATTAACGTAAATATATAAACTATTATTAAAGTCTTTCTATAAAAATTAAAAACGTATGCGTCACGGGACGCGCGACAGAAGTGATAACTTCAACTGATTTTAATGGACACTACAATATATCGAAGTAAAGTAAATAGGAAATGGGAATGCGAAATGTGTAGGTATATAAAAGAGAGAACGCAAAGTCTGGAGAATGTGAGATGACGATTATAAGCATCGAAATTAGAGAGAGAAAGAGAGAGAGAGATAGTAAATATGTAATACGTGGAGTTTAACACTTATTGTGTGTGGAAAAAAAAGAATTCGCATTTTTAATATTAAATATAAAATAAATTTATTATTTTATATTATTACACCGCTTACTTTGTCCCACACAGACAAACACACTAAAAGAAAGAAAAGCGGCAAACACCTTGCGCGTGTATGCGTGTGTGTAAGTATCGCAAAGTCGCAAGAATCGCAAGTCGCAAAATATGTCTATGCAGCTCATATTCGCCATATTGAAATAGTTCTAGCTACAGCGCCGGTTCTAGCTACAGCACTGATTCTGCGTGACATCTTCCCCTGTTTTGCTTTCGACGCTTTCCCTATGCTGTATACAATAAATATCAAATGTAGTTTTATCTCAAACAACACTCAGAAACACCACTTAATTTAACACAATTACAATAAAGTATTAATAAACTAAATCAAACAAACACGCAAAACTTTAAAAACACACAACTTGTTGGTATAAAATCAACACTTTAAAATTAAAACAAACCAAAAATTATTCCTTTGAAAGCAGCACATCACGCAATTTAAACGAACACTACGGCAAAATTCATTCTCGCATTGTAATATTAGAGCACAAATACACAATCACCAATTTTCCTTAATAAAGACACTACGTTATACATAAAATACAGATAAGAATATTTAATATCACCTCACAAGTTGATACTTAATCACTTTCTTTTTTACAATTTAATTTTTTTTCACACGGCAATTACCATCTAATTCACCTTTTACCTTCACAATTTATTTCTACACAATCATTACACACAAAAACACACCAATTCAACAATTAGTAGTACACAAAATAAGTTACACAGAATTTTATCTACAAACTCACAAGCTTAGCTTTAGTTTATACAATTCACCCCGTAAATCATTATTTAACACATCAAATAAAACAAACAGTTTTAAAACACTTTGTATTTTAAAATTCTTCTAAAAACACACAAATTAAATTGAACCCACAGAACAAGATAAAACATACAAACACATTAAATTCAAATTCGGAAAACCACGCATTCAATCTCATTTAACAAAATACTTCAATCAAATTCAGTCACAAATTCACTAATCTGATAAATTCACAGCTCTGTATACAGGCAATACATCGAATACATGCAAAGCAGTACAACAAAACCCACACACCTTTATTTAATTTTACACACAAATAAAAACAATAATATCATTTCAAACTACACATAGCTTAAGTGTTAAACACACTTTCCACTAAGAACTCTCGACACATAGGTAAATACACTACAAGCACTCGTCACTTATCAATCTTTCTACAAAAATACGCACAATTACCACTGTTTTTCCCTTTTGCTCAATAATTACGACAGATTCATGCACACTTAACATTTCTGCACAAATAAACACGACACACAAAACAAACTACAAATTTCGATGCAGCAAGTTCTCCAAACACTATTCAAATCATTTTGGCAACACAGATCCTCGTTCAATCACATAGCTTGGCACCTGAAAAATAAAATCGAAACAAATTTACCACAAAGCAATAGTGCTTTTAGTAAGTTTTGCAAAAAATTTAAACAAAAAATAGAATACTCATCTGATAAATACTGGCTGCTGTTACTCCGAAATTATATGCAACTTCTGCTTTTCCAAGTCGATTTTCACACTTGAAATTTTCACACGCTTGTACAAGACACTCCAGAGAAGCTGCCGTGTACGAGTTTCACACACTTTGATCGCGTTTACACCAATTTTCCACCGGTGGAAAACAGGCTCAATCAATTATATTATTGATGTTTACGCACGCGAGGTTAGCCACAGCAGTAGACAATCCAGTGTTGGGGTAGCTTGTGCTACTTATCGGCAATTTCAGACCGTCCAAGCGAGATTAGTCTGATACAGCTAGCTTCATGCTATATTGTCCAAGTTACGTACCATGTTCCGCTTATTCCTCTTTTTCAACGCGTTAAATTCAAATTCAAATGAATATAACCTTACATACTACATGCACTATTAATATAGATTATATTTAACTACATGCAAAATATTTAGAATACTTTTTTTTTTAAATTTGCTCAGCTTTTCAAAAAAATATTGTCAAAATGATATATATTTTCAATTTTAATGTTTAAATTGCATATATGACTGCTGAAACACACACACACACATGCACACACACACACACCCACCCACACACACACACACCCACCCACACACACACACACACGCGCGCGCACGCATGCACGCATATATACATAAATATAATTTTAACAATATTTTTTTTTAAAAGCTGAGCAAATTTTCTAAAAAAAGTGTTCTAAATATTTTTGTTGAAAACCGCATTCCTGAGGAGCTACACATTTTTGAATATAGTCAAAAAATTCCAAAAATTCTGATGCCACCAATTTTGACCTTCTGCAGCTCGAATTAAGAGGTTTGATGGAAAAATCTATAAAAAATTTGAAGAGTTGTATTTCCCCGAGCGAAGAGATTTAGCATAGTTTGAACAAAAGAACATTTTAGCCGGTCGATCTCGCAGAGAATCACCCATATCTATATTAATAGAGCATGTATTGTATGGAGTTAAATTAACTATCCATATTAATAGTACATGTAGAATATAAGGTTATAGTGCATGGGGTTAAATATTATCTGTATTAATAGAGTATAGTAAAGAATAATAACAATTAGTGTACACCGGCACGAACGCAAATCGATACTTTTAAGAACACATTCTACTCATGCGTACACAGTACACATGTAGGGGCTCGGCCCGCCAACAGGCGGCAGCACCGATCGGCGAAGAGAGTAGCGAGAGCGCCGAGCGCAGCGTCGCGCACGGGGGTGAAACTGAAGATGAGAGAAGTGGAAACAAATATGTCCGCAGCGTGCCACGGTCCGGCCGTATAGTAGAAAATGAAGGCTCCGCACCTTTACCATTTTTTTAATTTTTAGAGAATGCATCTAATAATAGTTCATATGTTTTCTTTAATATTAAAAGAACGCTAATTTTCAAAAATATCAATATAGTGTGCATAAATAATTAAATTCAATAAGTATTTGTATAAAATCATTTATTCTCAGGTACGTACACAAACTTAAAAGCTATAATGTCAATAAAAATGATGACTTAGTGTAAATAATATCAGCTTTATAAAAATTATATTGAAAACATGTAGATGTAATACATAAAAATACAGTTTCACACATCGCTGTCATCATCCAATAAAAAACTGTACTCATCTTCAAAGTCTGGAGCAGCAATCGATGATGAGGACGTTATACTATCGTTGTTCAGTTCTTCCATGTAATTCTTAATAAATTAGAGCCTGGATATGTATTGTCATTCAATACATTATCAAGATCATTTGCTGCTACAAATACAGACTGCACTTTTTCAACACAAGAGTTGTTCACATTGATTTTCGGAACAGCGTTCCAATTTACAGAGATCCTTTCTGCGTTTTTATAGTCAGATAACACAAAATGTTCTTCACAAACGTAATACGAACTCTTACGGATCAGAGCAGATGAGTCAGGAATACCGCAAATTGCTTTCTATTTTTTCCTCAAATCGTCATTCTTTGGAAAAGAATGAAATCTTTTATTTTTGTAATTTGCGTCCGTGATTGGAGCGCAGTAAGAATTTGAGTACCCTTGATTTGATATTTCACTACGATACGTATTAAAAATGTTTTGAAAATGTTTAGCGATTTCGGAATCTATGCTTTCTCGAAGCTTTCGAAAGCGACTGACATTGCGCGGAAACGCGAAATTTTTAAATTTCGGACTGCAGGAAAGATGGCTGTAAGGTAATAAATAAGAATCGTACTGCTACTTTCTTCCGCGCGTACCTGCGCAGGTACAACTAGTTAAGGAAAGCACTTCGGAAAGCGCCCTAAGACGAAGGTTCGCAATCAACATTTATTAGCCGTAATAAATTTGAAGGAGAAAGTCAAAAGTTCGTAGATTTTTTCAAGGTAAACTTATGTTTACATTAAAAGGATAAGCGCAAAACAGAACGGCCATGCATCCAAACTTCGTCCCTAATATGTAAAATTAATCAATTAAAAACACTAATGAAACTAACTAATTAAGGGGTTATGACAGTGTTAAAACCTGAAAAAAAAGAAAAATTGTTAGTGTCGTAAAAAATTAATAGATATATAGGTGCTCTAAAAACTATATTTTTGCTTTCAAGTACAAGTATTATACATTACTTTTATGCATAAATAATATGCATAAAGTGAGTGTAACATTTAAAAACAATTAAAGGTATTTGCTTACCAAAAATCATGATTTTCATCACATTTATTTACTTGCCGCATGTTTCTGATGGAACGGTACCATCAATCCTGATGAATCAAAGTGCCAAATCTTCATTATGAGTCTGGTCTCAGACTAAGTGGAACAGATTCCTGAAAAACACAAAATTAATATAATTAATTCAACATACATTGGCAATATTAGTAATTATAGTGAATGTTACATATGTAAACATACGTAACATTCACTTTGAACTTACCTTTGCCAATTCTGCTCCACTCAGTTTGTGACCATACTCATAAAAATGTTTATGAATTACAGTTACATACAATACTTACCATTATTAAATACACTTCAAGTTCTTAAAAAGTATGCAAAATAATACTTCAGGCAGTCAATATAAGCTCCCATTTTGCTGGCTTGCACCCGTATACCTAAAAGCAAAAAATAAATCAACAAAGAAAAAGCTCATTATGAACACTGTTATTACTAATTAGTTTCCAATACTTATCTGAATAATTTTTCTACTCTGCAGAGGCTCTTGCACTTTTGCAACACCACTATAAAGTTATAAGCATTGCTACAGCAGTTAGCAGACTAACTGCACTGATCTAGTGTCTTTGATGAAAAACTGCTTTTTGGCTGCTTTCTGCTGCTTTACAGAAAATTCTACTATACCGATCAAACAGAAATCTTCATTCTCGACCAGACGCTGTGAGGCACAACCTATTCGAGTAGCAAATTCAAATTTGTTGAATGCCTTTACTTTAACACATTGAGTTTAGTAACATAAAATCACACATAGAAAAATTAATTTTACAGATTTTATTTATTTTACGGAAATAAATTAATAACTCTTGAGAAAAAAACGGTTTGTAAAACGGTTTTTAAGTCATATTTTCAGTAAGATTTCTCTTGAAATTATTCTGTAAAAAGTGGGTTAGAACAATCCTTTCCACAAGTTTGGCCTAATTAAAATATTTCAAAATCACGATTTTTCAAAAATTTACTTCAAACAGATTTGTTAGTTTTTTGTTGATATCTTCGAGGAAAATTTTTTTAGCCAAAAACGGCTTTCAGGGCCATATTCTACAGACTATTAACTATGAAAAAAGTGAATAAAAAAACATGGATATTTTCAAATTTTAACACTGTCATAACCCCTTAATGTTAAATAAAATACCAAGCCTCTCTTACACATTGTGGCAACAACTCAAGCTCTTGCAGAGTAGCCGGTGACGCGGGATGGTAATGCGACACCGGTGGAGATCAACGAACGACTGGCTTCCCCGAAATTCGCAAACGTTATATATTCCTTAGGGCCACCGCATACATATACAAAAATATTCATACATAGCACAAATCAAGAACCCCAACGCAACGGCACAGCATATTAGGCTCGCATACGAAACGAGAAAGTGGCACTAATACTGTACCAAGCAGTAAGTCCAAGAGCCCGCGCTGCGAGTTCAAACGTCCCTTCCATGAGCGCATTGGCGACCAATACAGTATGGGCGGAGCATCGCCTAGCAACTCCCTGAAGATTAGTAGCCCTGAAGAAGACCGTCAATTCGGTCGAAATGGTGGCATAAATAAAAGTAACTTTGGCTCGAAGAGATGCGTACCTTCATTTTTTCTTATTCCTAATAGAGATTTAAATGTTTTTACTTTTTTCCTTACAATCCATAGCCTTAACAATTTTTAGTGCTTATTTTCGTTCACTTATACTTTATGCACGTATCATTCATTTACACTTTATTTGCTTATCGTTCATCTTTGAATTATTGTGTTTATTATTAACGTTAAAATTATTCTCAACATATATTTATATATGAATTAACAGCATTAAAAATAAAATACATCTAAATTCAGATGGCTCCGTCGTACAGCCCCTACACATATATATTATAGACGGTGGTCAAACTTTATTTAAAAAACTCTAAAGTTTACTTAAATTAATTTTTTACAAACCCTTTCTACATGAAAAAGTTTTACACAAATATTTATTCCACAGAAATACTTTATATACATTTTCAGTAATTTGTTAAATTTGTAGTTTATAATACGATTACTGAACATTTATGTAGAGTATTTTAGTGTAGTAAATATCTGTGTAAAAGTTATTCGTGTACAAAGTATTAATAATAAATTAATTTATGTAGATTTTAGATTTTTTTAAAAGAGTTTGACCAGCGACTATGTATATATCTATATATATTCGTTTTTTCTACATAGGAACTCAAAGTATATATAGAAAAGTTTAAGTCGCCACGGTTCCGAGAGAGGCGCTAGTATTAATCCCAATGAGTGCGAGAGAGAGCGATAGATATATCCCCCTCCATGTTTGTTTCCTCAGTTTAACACTGAGCCTGTGCTTCACTTAGTGAGTGTTCTGTGGCGTAGCGCATCAGTCCACTGCCGAGAGCACACCAGAGCAGTCGCCTGGAGAGAGCCCGACGCTCCAAGGGAATAAACCTACGCATACAGCACTTCAAGCGTCTTTATTTCCCCACGCCACCTTCCCAACTTCCGCACCCCCTACACACACACACACACGCACACACACACACACGCGCACACACACACACACACACACACACAGAGTACTTTAAAAACAGATTACAAAACTTTTCATTAACATTATACTATTTTGCATACATTCAGCATAAATAATTTTAAACAAATTCATGGACATTCACAATCTAACGAACTGATGTTACATAAAAACAAAATTTAATCAGTATCATAAGTATTTAATAAATTAAAACAATGCCATCGGGATCCAGAAGTTCTGGGTTCGATCCCGGCTCTTGGCTTTTCTGTCATTGGGACACCTCTATGTTTAGATACACCTATATGTATATACTTAAGTGTCTTATAACGTTGAAGCTTCAGTGTTTCAGGTTCCACTGTACGCAATCTATGGATGCATTGTGTAGCTAAACTGTAGGTCCAGTTGAGATGTATGCGGACTACATTCCGATGTGGTGCACATGCATCCCGACTATAGGGAACCTCACTGGCCAGTACCATTGTATGGTGTCGGGCAGTGGGAAGAGCCGTATAAGACTTATAAAGAGGACTTGGGTAGGCTATAATAAAAAAAAAACACAAAGCCACATCTAAACATAACGTAGCCAATCACTTTACTTAATTTTTTTTCCCAAAACATCATCAACGTTAACTTACTTCGGAAATAATTTTCTTAATTAAACATTAAAAGTTAATTAATAAAACATAATAATTTTACATTATATTCAATTCTAAAAATTAAAGCTACCCATTGAATCAATTACTAAAGCAGCATAAAACAATTTTAGTTAATAAAATTAATCGAACTACCAATTAACAACAACAATCATACAAATAATCAATTAATCAATTAATTATTACGTTATTCAATAAATATTTTAACAGAATCAAAAGTTCTATATGGTCATAAATACAACAATCAAAATCAACAGAATTCCAACGAGGATAAAACAACAATCAAAATCAGAATTGGAGAAACAATAACGAAGGACAACAAAAGTAATTGTTCAATCCTCAAAATGGTCAGTTCAGGAACTATTATATTATAAAAATAGACCTGACCAACGAGAAAACTGGAGAAATCAGGCTGGACCATACCAAAATAACAGTAATTTAAACTACCAAGGGGCTCGCTACAACCCCCAAGAGGCAAGCCAGAATCAAAGCCATCGATAACAGAGGAATCAACAAGGATATCAGCAGAATTACAGAAATAACCAATGGAGACAAAACTACCAAAACCCGAATTAGCAAAAACATCAGCAAAGGAACAGCGACCAGCAACAATACCAGCAACAGATGCAGCAAATGAACCAGTACAAGTAACAAACGCAACAGCAATCACCACAACAGCCAGTAATGAAAATCCAGGTGGAAAATCCATCCCAAGAGAATGCTCAGCCAAACATCAGAATCCTGAAAAATATGACTGAGAAAACGATGAACCAACAATAGTGAGGATAAGAGTGCCCGAAGGAACAATCAAACCATGGCTAGAATTTATGCTAGACAACGGTGCAACGGTCAACATTATCAAGCTCAGCGTGTTACATGATGACTTGCCATTTAACACAAATGATAATACAGAGCTGGGAGGAATCACCATGCACACTATACCAACATTAGGCTCTGTATATTTATTAATAAGACAGACACCAGTACAATTTTAGATAGTATTAGACGAGTTCCCCATTCAAGCAGATGGCATACTAGGAACAAATTGGCTAGGAAGAAGCTGTAATTTCTTATTACGAAAATGCGCTAATGGTAAACAGTGATGTGTACTATAACCCATTCCATTCAAGGGGCATGAAGAGTAACATTTACCTAAAAATGCTAGAAAAAGGAAAATCGATACTTTATTGAAAATTGAAGAGGCAAAAATGGATAAAGATGATGTTACAGACATAATGAATGCACCCAATACAGATAAAGTCAAATATACCATTCCAGCTTGTACTAGATAAGTAGTGCGAATAAATTTGCTAAAAACCAATTTATTGGAAGGCTACATTCCACGCATTGACACTGGTCATGCAGATGTGTTCATGGGCAAAAGGATAGTCTGGAAGACAACAACACGTGTACAATCTTGGCAATTAACACCAGCCAAGAAGAAGTAACAATAGAAGTCAATCCAAAAGAATTGATACCATTGGATGTTGGACCGACATTTCGAGAAGAAACCGATAGCGCATTTGATGGAGAAATTGTTACTAACATTCCAGAAAGAATGGAAAAGTAAAAGCAGCCATCAGAAGAGATCATCTAAACAATGAGTAACTCCAAATAGTATATCGAATCATCCATGACTACTTGAATAGATTTCTGTTGCCAGGTGTTAAACTGCCCTGCATAGATATGATTCAGCACAATATTTATCTAGAAAACAATGTGCCCATAAATACAAAACAATACAGGCATCCACCTAAGCACAAAGATATAGTGCGAGAAAGTGTGCAGACAAAATTAAGAGACAAAATAATTTGTGAATCAAATTCATCATATAACTCCGATATATGGATAATATATGGATAGTACCAAAAAAGCCAAACAGTCAAGGCAATCCAAGATGGAGAATGGTAATAAATTTTAGAGAATTCAACAAAAAGACTGTAAGAGATGCATACCCGCTACCCAATATAACAAATATAATGGATCAGCTAGGGGGAACAGTAGGGTGACACGTTTCCTAAGCTATCACTGAAATGGTGTACGGCAAAGCCCTAAGCTATTCTTTAGGAACATCCAAGCCCAACGCACTTTTCCTTTTTCTGATAACTCAATTTTTTCCCATGTTTCATTGCACTTTAGATTTCCTATTTGAAATTACACGCAAAATGTGGGTCGAACTTTTATCTCACCATAACTTCGAAACTATGCAAGTTTTTCGGAACTTTTTGCATAAATCTCTTCCTTAAGTCAATGACAATAGATTAGCAAAAAGTTTGATGAAAAAATATCAATAATTAAAGGAGTTAACAGGTGCAATTTTGACGAAAAAGTTGAGTTTTTGAACGCCGTTTAAGGCCCCTTGCACTGCTTCTAGAGCTCTGAAATTTTGCCATAACCTTTCGACAATCATTAAAAAGCCATATCAAGAAAAATTTTGTACAAAATTTATTAAGAACAGTGTAAAACATTGACTTAAAGTGAACAAGTATAGTCCGGAAAAGTGGGTGAAAGTAGTAAAATTTTTTTCGGTACAAAGTTAACTGGCCCTAACGTCCCACCGCGCAGGGACTCAACACATGGTTGCCTACCGTCGTCCGTCCTAGTGTCGAGACACATGGTGGAGTAGTATTTTCGAAGGAAACGCCGAGGCTCACCCTTTGCGGTGCCTCTCTTCGAGAGCGAGAGAGAGCTGACCCTACCATAAATGTAACAATACCGAAATAATCTGTGGAAATGCTGTATATTGTTCAACTTGGCTGCTCGTTAATTTTTTTCCTTTCACATCGCTTCACCAGGTCACGAGATTTAAGAAATCTTTTTAGTCGATGGAACACGGGGAAAAATTGAGTAATCAGAAAAAGAAAAAGTGCGTTGGGCTTGGATGTTCCTAAAGAATAACTTAGGGTTTTGCCATAAACTATTTCAGTGATAGCTTAGGAAACGTGTCACCCTAGGGAACAGTCTATTTTTCGATTTTTGACCTCGCGTCAGGGTTTCAACAAATACCCATGGCACCCAAAGATTGTTATAAAACTGCGTTCGCCACACTTAATGGTCATTCTGAATACAGACGCATGTCAGAAGGAGTAAAGAACGCAACGGCTACATTTCAGCGCCTAATGGAGAAAATCCTGCGCGGCCTGTAAAATATAGAAATGCTAGTCTATTTAGATGACATTATAGTGTACAGTAAGGATCTCAAACATCATGAGCAAGGGATACCCAATCTAATGGAAAGACTACGACAAGCCAAGCTGGTATTAGAACTAGATAAAATCGAATTTTTTAAAAGAGAAGTCGCATTTTTAGGACATATCATCAGTACAAATGGCATCAAATCCAATCCCGGAAAGGTTGAAGCCATCGCAAAATTGCCAAGACCCAAATATCGCACAAACATTATGGAAGTATTGGGAATGTTTGGATATTACAGGAAATACCGAATTTTTCTGATAAAACGAAGCCAATGACTGATCTGTTACAGAAAAATCAGAAATTTGAATGGAGCCAAGCATGTGAAGACACTTTTAATGAATTGAAACAATGTCTGATCAGTAAACCCATTCTACAGTTCCCAGATTTTGATAAAAAATTCATATTAACTTCGAACGTATCAGATTTCGAAATCGCTGCGATCTGAAGTCAAGAAACTGATGGTTTTGAACACCCTGTTCAATTCCTATCAAGGTTGCTAAGAGCTGAAAAAAGGAACACCACAGAAAAAGAATGTTTAGCAGTATTATATGCATTACACCAATTTCGACCATACTCATACTGTGTCAAAAATTCACTCTACTATATGATCGCGAACTCCTAAATTGGATGCATAGCAGCAAAGGTCCAGGACAACGCCTGATGAGATGGATGTTCCGTTTCACAGGTTACGAATATACATTCAAATACAAACCTGGAAAATTAAATAAGAATCTAGATGCACTGTCGAGAAACCCGTCATCACTCATAGAGGAAGAAATAAATAACAAAAATCTGTCAAATTTAAAGGTTATGATAATAGACAAACACAAGCCAAGCACATCAAAAGAACAAATCCCAGCTCCAAGGCAAAGGGCGCAAACATTAGGAAGCGGCAACGCTCTAAGTGGGAGAGGAGGGTTGGCTGGAGCAAAAACAAACAAAGAAGCTTCACAATTAGACCCCAGTGTCATAGCTCAAAGAACGAAAGCAAAAGCCCCACAAGTAGAAAATAAAATAAGTTAATATATTCGACAAGGAGCACATCCAAAAATGAGGAATACGATCTCATCAAGTAGAATGGAACAAACATCAAAGAGTGGAAGCAAACTGGATACCACTACAACAAGCGACAGTGACACAAATACGTCTACCAGAATGAATATGTCTAACATATCATGGTTGTCTTACACTGTGGTAGACAAGAGCTCAAGCGACAACCCACCGTTAGAAGATCCAAAGAGAAGTGCTCTCTGAATTGATGAATCAGAAATAAAAGCGATAAACGACAGTGGTCAGGAGAGCTCTGTCCTAGAAGATGACAAGGACAAAACAATTAGCAATATCGAAGTCCAAGGCAGTGCTAATAGTGACACGAATTCTGAAAAGACATCGGAAAATGTATCATTAGCTAATGCGTAGATTGTCACAATATTGTCCAGAAAATAAGTCGAAGAAGCCAGCAGGAAATTTGCAGAAAGTATGGCAAGATATGAAGTAAATCACCCACAAGAAGAAGGATCTCCTAAAGAATGTGACGTAGCTGTCACACATTTTTCTGACGGAGAAGATCAAACAGAGGAAATGAGATTCTGTATGGATGAATTGAATGCACATTACGGCACCAAACACATGGATGAAGTATTGGAGGAAGGAATTCAAAAATTAATAGAGAAGTCACAAAGAGATTTATTGAAAAGATACGAACAAGCAAGAGATTCTCAGCCAGAAGAAGATGACTCATCAATGGGCGGGGTCATCTATCCGACTAAATGAAGAACCTCAGACAAAACGAAAATAGTAAGCAAGTCTCCTAATGCCAGCAATACACCACATCTAAACAAAAAGGTTACTCTGGAAACAACAGACATAAGTGTCATAAACGAAAACTTTGATGACAAAACTTATGAAATTAGGTACTCACAATCACCAGTGGTAACGGTCCCATGGTTAGTGACAATGCCGCAGTTATTAGAACCCATTAATAAAAGGTATGGTTCCATCCTGAAATCCACCAATTCAACAATTGACAAGGATTCGGATCCAAATCACAATTGGCTACCAGAAAGAGATGAAATTGTAACCATAAGGGAATGTTTGACGTACAAACGGGACAACCTAGTGCATTTCCTGTCAAAGGATTGCGGATACACTACTTCTATTGTCAAATCACTCACTGATGTAGGAGCAATAGTTAGCCAATATCAAAAACAAAAAATCGCAAATTGGTCAAATTTTTGTTACCATGTTCAAGAAATACAAAATGTATTCCGTAGTGATAAAACACAGGTACTACAGCAAAATAAATATAACAGAACTTGAAAATGCACTGCAAAATTTGAAAACAATATTATTAAGAAATCAAGCAAAAAGTTTCAGAATATCTCGTAGAGGTGTTTTAACAGATGACCTAGAACCAGCCTTATCACAGAAATGCTAGTAAAACTTTGAATAACTCTCCCATAAAGGTAACAATCTGCTATGGCAAAGTGGAACTACCAATAGAGAAGGAAAGGAAACAAATGATTGCGAACTTACACGACAGTCTGACAGGAGGTCACAAAGGCATTAACCAAACGTATAAGAAAATTCGTGAAAGATATTATTGGCCAGTTATACGCAATGACATCCAAAATTATATTAGAAAATTCGCCAGCTGTCGAGAGAAAAAGATAGAAAGATTCAAAAGACGAGAACCAATGATCATTACCGACACACCAATAGAAGCTTTTGACAAAGTTTCTATTGACACTGTATGCGAATTGTGGCAAACACCCTCACGTAATTGTCATTTGCTAACAATGCAATGCAATTTAACAAAGTATTTAATTACCATACCAATCAAAAATTTAAATGCAACCACCATTGCAGACGCACTGATTAAGCATTTAATTTGCCAGTTCAGTGCTCCAAGAACAATCCTCTCGGACAGAGGAACAAGATTTTTGTCAAGCCTAGTAGAATCGATGCTATAAATTTTCAAAATAAATAGACTAACTACCTCAGGCTACAGGCCACAAACAAACAGATCGTTAGAAAGAAGCCATGCACCACTAGTGGAATTCATGAGAATATACTCAGAAAAATACGATGATTGGGACAAATTAGCACCATTTGCCGCCTTCACGTATAATACCAGCGTACATACAGCAACAAATTTCACAGCATTTGAACTAGTATAAGGCAGAACAGCTAGATTCCCAATCCAAATACCTTCGGATGAAAAGCTGTGCACATACAATGTGTACATTAGAGACTTAAGGGGTTATGCCTGAGTTAAAATTCAAAAAAATCAAAAAATTTTTGATTTGATTTTTTTAAGGCAAATTTCTGTAGAATAAGCTGCTGAAGTCCTTTTTGCCCGAAAAAATTCCGCTACAAAGTTATAGGCCAATTACTAAAAAAATATAATTTTTCAAAATTGCGTATTATTGATGTTTTGTCTTATAGCACTTCTGATTATTCAAAACAATTGCCTTTTCATAGAAAATGTAAAATTAAATGCGTTTACAAACTCCTTTTGAAAATGCAATTTTATTAAAAAAAACACACATATTATTTACTGAATCATTATAAACTGTAAATAACTAATTTTTATAAAATCGTAGATTTTATTTTTATTTTAAATGTTCAAAATAAAATAAATTTAGAATTTAAATCTAGTCTTGTAATTTTTTAATCAAACTTATAAAGGGATAAAAAAGCATACGTGCAAATTTAAATTACCGGCTGAAAACATGGCACCTTACAGCGTATGGAAAGGGAAATCTCTATTTTACCGACCTAGTGGAGTTTGCATTCAGACATCAGCTGTTTCGTCTGCTGTCTATAGTTTAGTGTAAGCTGGATGTTGTGCTGTTATGATAACTTCTGAGTCTACTAATCTTCAAATTTAGATAAGTGTTTGGACTGTAAATAACATATTATTTGTGAAGAATTGGTTCTTTGTGAGTGTATTCTTTATTTTTAGGTATACGGACTATGAATATCATGTGCACGCCTGTGTGTTAGATAGTCTTAAAGCAGCTCAAAGTCTACTGTAATTGTTAACAATCCTGTTAAAAAATGGGTAAGCAATTACAAAAATTATATTCATGTAAAATATGTTGATTGTGAATTCGTATCAAAAAATTAAATTTTAATTTCAGCTTTTGATACTGGTACATCAACATGTACAGCACCCGGGTCTTGATAAATCCCATAATACATAGGTATTTTATGTTAAAATATAAAAGAAATATGCCAAGCAGTTCATGTAAGTACTAATCGATAAGTATACATAAGTGTCTTGCATAAACTTTAAATGCATTATTCTCATGTTTTGAATTTTTATGATTTTAGATCACTTGCCGCAGGATTTCTCAGGAACCATCAGCCCAATCAAGCTGAAATTTTTTGGAGAGCTTCAGGGAATCCTTCGTCGCTGCTTAAACGGAGGGAAATTGGCTAAGGTAAGTTTAAAGAATGTTACGCATGTGAATATATGCATAATTCGCTATAATTATGAATATTATGACCTTATATGTTTCTCAATACTTAAAATTTTTATTTTTCAGTAATCCCTTCCATTCAAGCTAAGGAGAAAGACATTTAGAAGATTGTCCATCCAGTTTGGTCTATATTCATCACCCGAATGCTGAGAATTCATACGGCAAAGGGAAAAATCTGATCAAATTTAATACTTCACACATGGAATTGTTTGTATAGTAAGTATAGATATATAATTGTTTAAAAATATGTAAAATTACAATTAATATGTATACTTTAAGTAGGAAAAAGAATTTTTTTAATATTACTTATAAATAATTTTTTTTACCTAATAACTAAAAATTTGTTTTTTTCAGGTTTAACTCAGGCATAACCCCTTAATCCTTCGACTAGACAAGATGAAAGTTCTAGCCGGAGAGAGACAAATACAAAACAAAATGAAATCGAAAGAAGGATATGACAAGAAAATTAGAAAATTCAAAGGCAGAATTGGAGGTTATGCCAGATTCATTAATGAGCCGAGGACCAGCAAATTCGATGCATATAGTAACAACCTCTGAAAATCGTCAAATTTGTTAGCAGAAAGAATGTGATATTAGAATACTCAAATGGCAAGCAAATTAGAAAACACATTGACAAACTCAAAAATTTGGATGAAAAAACCGATAAATCAGAGTCTGAGGACAATTCTGATTAATATTCATTTGTATTCCAGATGAATCGACTATTGGTTTTGTTCATCATGGCCTGCACAAACCTACCCGGTTTGTAACCAGAAATCTTGCATATCCAAGAATCACTATCACCAAATTCTGGTATATATTATGAAAAAAGAGATAAAGTCAGAATGATAAGAGCAGATTGGAAAGTGAATATAGTGATTGACGTAGATTAATTTCTAGATATACACAATCAATGACATTCTCACCATGAAGTATATAACAAATGTATCACTGCAATAGAAAAGCAGAAATGCAAAAAAGGCACTAGGCACTGTTCTTCTAGAAATAAAACAACAAACTTTCACCGAGTTATGTTGGAGTGGTGGAAAATTAGTGAGGTTCCATTTATTTTCGTGTTGAAAGTGCTTACATTGCTTTTGCTATCACTTTTGTTATTGTCTATGTTATGTAAATTTTTTTCTTTTATTTTCGATTTAACATAATCGACCGTATGTTGTTCTTTGGGTATCACATCAAGAAAATCACCAATATAACTGTAAGTTGATGGTAGTGCTCGAAGTAAATAGTTTATCTTTTCTGCTTCTGTTATCTTACCGCCAGCACTTTTAAAATCATTTGCGGCTTTTTCGAAGTCTACGAAAAATTCTTCGATTTCTCTATAACTTTTAAGTTTGATTTCTTCTATTTTATTTCTTCGCAACATTTGTATGGCTGTTGACTGTGTTATATACATTTTGTCAAACCTTTTTATCATCTCACACGCTGTTATGCATTCACTTACATATTCAAGCTGCTTATCTGAGATAGCACTTGTTATAATTGCACGTGCTTTGAGATCTTTTTTCTTCCAATCAGCTTCTGTGTCTGAGGCAATTCTTTCTCTTTTTATTTGCTCTTGACATTCTTTATATTCAAGCAAGATCATTAATCTTGTTTTCCAACTGGTATAATTTATACCGTCAAAAATTGGTATAATTATATCTTCAACTTTTGCTTGAGCCATTTCGTATTCACTTATTTTAACTTTTCTCAAAATTGTTTTTCTAATTTTTTCACTTAGTGTTTCCTTATTTTCTTCGATCATTAATTATTTGTGCAAATTCATAAAATTTTCCATGTGCTCTATCACGTCACTTAAACACGTTTTATGTGTGCCGACCGTAATCTCTTCGCATCACACTTTTGTCTTCAATTTTTCACAAAAATGTTTTTATCAGTCTCTTCTAGACTACTTTTATTTGTTATTTTCACTTATATTTCTTTTTGAACTCTTCTTAGTTCAATTATTTTTCACTGGAACACTTTTGTATTTTCCACGTGGCTCTCACACCTCACTAGCACATTTTAATATGTCTTACTGCACTTTTTTAAAAAAAAAGTCACAGTACGGCATAAAAAATTTCCAACCACGCTCTGCTACCATGTTGGAGTGGTGGAAAATTAGTGAGGTTGTTTTTAATAATAAGTAACTTTATTACAATGTGTGATGTGTCGTCGGACACGACTGTCTCCTTCCGAGACTTACAAGCGAGAGAGAGAATGAGCGCGAGTACAGTATATGCGAGCGCTCTTCTCTATAGTGTGTATCTATATATGTGTGTTTACATACTCGCGTATTCGCGTTTTCGGAGTCGCGCTTGTCTCGATGTACAAAATCATATATATACAAGAGATGGCGCGACCAGTATTAATTCATAGAACAACAAGCAAAGAGTATAATATTTATACAATATTCAACAAGTTAAGAAAAGCTATTAATGATATCATCGCTCATTTAGGACATGTCCAATATTCTATCTCGATTTAACTTTCGAGCATTAGTACGAAAAGAGTGGTACCCTTCGGATTTGTAGGATCCATTAGCAAATCACTGTTTGGGGTAGTCACAAACGATGACATAAACAGTGTCAATCAAAACATTGATCAACTTTACACCGATCAAAAACAAATAGTACACCTGATGGAAAAATATACACATATTGTGGCCACAAAATTTGATAAATTGTACAAATAAACAAAGACTCACTAGTCGATTCTAGAAAATTTTGAAAGAACACTTTCGAAAGTAATCACTTCAGTCTTAAGAGAAAATTAACAAATGAAGTATCTAGTAGAAATCACGCTATATGTCAAAAGATTAGACATGACCCTTAATCATATAATAAAGAGCCATGAAAAATTATTAGATATTTTGCAAAAAGCCAAAAAAGCAAAATTTATCCAGAAATACTCTCTCAAAATATCTTGCAACAAATAAGCACCGACATGAAAGGAGTGTGTATGGATATGGATTTACCGACCCCTTCTGAACACATATACACAGATGAAATAATAAAAATTGCAAAAGTTGATGCTTTACACCAAAGAGGTAGAACAATTATAATTTTACACTTACCTTTAATAGATAAAACCCACTATCAACTGTACAGAACGCACCCCAATTGCGATACCCCAATGGAAAAATAATGTTTGTTTGAAAAAGCGTTGACCAAGCACTTCGCCCTCCCCGCATGCCGGACTTCACACCAAGTCTACGAGTGCGAGAGAGAGAGAGAGAGAGAGAGAGAGAGAGAGAGAGAGAGAGAGAGAGAAAACGCTAATGAAGTGAAGAGAGGGATGGGGGAGAGGTAACTACAATTAGTGGGAGAGAAGGTGACGCTCTCTCTCCCATGTATAATTGCAAGCCCTCGACCAGAGCGTCCTCAGACTCCACCGAGAACAGTCGAGTATTTGACGCGTAGTCTATTTTCTTAACCATTTCTATAATCTAATTAAGTTGCCCGCATGGCTTGAATATCATTTATCAACTATTTTGATTTCAAATAAATTCGATTAATTTCAAATTACTCCTTTCGACATTTTGGTTCATTCATTTATCACTCGAAGTTCGATTGATTGATCTGCTGTTGTTGTCGAATATCGTACACTTCTACCACCAGGACTGCTTGCTGAGATAACCCGAGCCTAATCGTCAATTGCAGACAAAATGTTGGTTTTTTTTGAGGATTTACGATCAATATTTGGTGGTCTACATTGTATGGGAAAGGTGAGGTTTTAATATAAATTAAAAATATTATATGTGCGACAAAGTGCTCGTTTTTCTCCTCGATTTTCTTGCCACAACTGGATTAATCATATTAATCGTGCAGTGATCGAGTATCTATTCGAGTATTCTTTGATATTTCCGATAGCGTTCCTTCTGAGCGTTGCTACGCGGTGCCTACCTCGTTTCAAATCGCGCTCCCTCGTACGGGTCGTGACGATACGCTGATTCTGTTTAACGTAACACGAGGATAACAATCCGAGTATTGTTTTCGCTGCTGTAGCAAAAGCGACTGAACAAGACAAAATTTTGAAAAAAGTAATTTTTGTGTACAAAACAAATGACCAAGAATTACAAATTTGTCTCAAATAGAAATTAAATTTCATAACAAACGAAATGAACTTGAAATTTTAATTATAAAAGTAAACTAAACTAACGAGACTTACAGCAGAGAGTGAGAATGAGCGCGAGTACAGTATAGACAAGCGTTCTTCTCTATAATATATTATACTATATATACATAAATGTGTTCTCGCAGTCGCGCGTGTCTCGATATACAAACTTGTATGTAAACAAGAGATGGCGCGATTAGCATGAAAAGGTGAAACATAGGCAAAGAGTGTCTATTTATCTATTATCCAACAGATGTATTAAAACAAAACTGTTAAATGATTTACACATTTTACATTTAGGTACTGTGAAAATGAAACAAAAAGCAAGAAATTATTTTTGGTGGCTCAACATAGACGCCGACAATGAAGCGATAGTGAATACATGTAAAATATGTTTAGAGACACGACCAGAACCTCAAAAATCAGCACTCTCACCATGGCAAGTATACCATGATCACGAATTCACATAGATTTTATGGGACCATTTCATAACTATATGTTTTTAATAGTTATTGATGCTCATTCAAAATATCCAGAGGCCATAAACGTGAAAAATGATACAACTTCACGTAAATGAATTAAAGTTCTTGACGAATTATTTAGTAGATTTGGTATACCAAAAATGGATGTAAGCGACAACGGTCCACAGCTGACAAGCGCTAGTTTTCGAGCATTCTTGAAACAAAATAAAACATGTATTTTCAGCTCCGTATCATCCAGGTACGAATGCCGAATTCATGTATTTCTAAGGCCTTTATGTATTATGTAGCTTTATTAAGGAGTTCTGACAGTGTTAAAATTTTGAAAATATCCATTTTTTTATTCACTTTTTTCACAGTTAATAGTTCGTAGAATATAGTCCTGAAAGCCGTTTTTTGCTAAAAAAATTTGCCTCGAAGACATCGACAAAACACTGATAAATCTGTTTGAAGTATGTAACGTGGAATTTTCCCGCCCGCACGGGGATTCCAGTTATTTACAAAGTATTTATAAAATACGCGGCTTTCTTCTTTCCCTCTGACTCGTGGTATTCCTGCAATGGTGAAAAGCGGGAAGTGTGGTGGCAATTAAGTCGAAAATTGTTAAACACAAATATATTAGATAATAAATCACGGATATATTCTATTTTCTCATTACAACTGATTATTTAAGCAAACAGATTTAAATAACTCGAAATAAAGCATGGGCACGCGGCCATATTACTAGTTCCAAGGCTGCTCGATGATGCTATAGAAATGGGGCCGCGAAAGTTCCTCTACGATGATTCTATTTAATAATTGTGAATCAGAGGGAAGTCACCGGCCAAGATCTGAAACCGCGAAATTTCCTCCATGTCCCACGACAGCCTCAATCCTCTATTACGCTTATATTCTCCGCCATGACGTAATTATTCTCCAAAAATATTTACAATAAAATATTACCGATTTCCTCTATGATAATGTTAAACCGCAATTCCTCTATCAACTTTTCCTCCACAACGCCAATCTCGTTCGACCAGAGTAACTCCAAAAATAGTATCTCCTTCGAAAACTCCTCCAAGAAAAACTCCAACAATAACCAAGATGGCTTCCCAGGGGGAAAGAAAACCAATAGCTCCTAAAATCAACTGAGTTCACCAAGTACCAGTGACGAAATCAGAGTGCGGACTACGACCAAGGCGTCCGCCGACAGAGTGACGCGGTCGACGCTTCGTCTGAGGAAGGATGCCGCGTTTTTCCCACCCGGCCTCCTTCTTCACGGAAGCGTCGATCTGATCACCGAATATTTCAATTGGTCCTTTATCTGAAATAAATTCTCTATTGGCCATTAATAGACCACCACTAATTTATTCCTCTATCCGTGATTTTCCCCAGCGCCCTCTTTTCCAAATCCAATTTTATCATTGGTTAGAAAATCAATTAACGTCCTCTATGTATTTCCTCAATATACAAATTCGCGCCCCCTTTATGAATATCGATCAATCAATCAATCATGCCGATATCCATCCGGTGGCTCCACCTATAGATAATCTATAAACCGCGCGATACTTGAAGAGCCTCTATCATCCTCGAGTAAACCCTAGAGATACATATATCAAGTCATCAAAGATTCCTAGTCCGAATATTCCTCTATACGTCTCTATGACGTCCGCCAATCAACATAAAGTCAACTCTGAGCGCTCCAAATGCCATCAACTTCGCGCCACTATATTCATCTCTCTCTCTCAAGCGCGCGCGCTCTCTCTCTCTCTATCCCGCACACACTCGATTCCCACTCTCGCCAAATGTTTCTCTCCCGCGCGCGCCGACTCTCTCTCCCTCTCTCTCGCTCACGCTCACACTCGCGCTCTCCCCTCTACACACCGCCGCATGCATGCAACCGCGTGCTCGCGGCCGTCGGCTCGCTTCCTACCATGCCCCCTCCCGAGCACCGACGCGCTGCGCAGGTGTGACTCGAGATCTCACATCCTGCGCTCCGTACGCGGTCAGTCAGAGACAACTCCTGCGAGCGCCACCGAGTGCTGGCTCCGCTCCAGGAGCTGTCAACTCGCCGAGAGTGAGTCAGCTGGCCGTGTAAAAACGTTCACGACGCAGCAATAATTATTACTACGTCGCAAGTAAATTTTTGAAAAATCGTGATTTTTAAATATTTTAATTAGGCCAAGCTTGTGGAAAGGATTGCTTTAACACACTTTTTGCAGAGTAATTTCATGAAAAATCTTACTGAAAATATGGCTTAAAAACCGTTTTACAAACCGTTTTTTCTCAAGAGTTATTAATTTACTTCCGTAAAATAAATAAAATCCATAAAATTAATTTTTCTGTGTGTGATTTTATGTTACTAAACTCAATGTGTTAAAGTAAAAGCACTCAACAAATTTGAATTTGCCACTCGAACAGGTTGTGCCTCATAGCGTCCGGTCGAGAATGAAGATTACTGTTTGATCGGTGTAGTAGAATTTTCTGTAAAGCAGCAAAAAACAGCCAAACAGCTGTTTTTCATCCAAGACGCTAGATCAGTGCAGTTAGTCTGCTAGCTGCTGTAACAATGCTTATAACCTCAGTGGTGTTCTAAAAGTGCAAGAGCTTCTGCAGAGTACAAAAATTATTCAGATAAGTATTGGAAATTAATTAGTAATAATTGTGTCCATAATGAGCGTTTTCTTTGTTGGTTTATTTTTTGCTTTTAAATATAGTGGTACACGCCAGCAAGATGGGAGTTTACATTAACTATCTGGAGTATTATTTTGCATGCTTTTCAACAACTTGAAGTGTATTTAATAATCGCAAGTATTGCATGTAACTGTAATTTATAAGCATAACTTGATTATGAATAGGTAACGAAAAATTTTATTTTATTTTTAGCTTCTAAATACTATTATCACACAGTATGATATGAGCGTACCACCAAATATACTTTATTGTATGTATATTTGAGTACCAAAAGTAAATCAAAGTATGCCTGATAGTTTCTGTAAGTATAGCTGAATTCATTTGTACGATTTACAATATAAACTTTAAATGCCTTTTACTCAAGGCATTTAAACGAACCGTACCATCAATCCTGATGAACCAAAGTGGAAAACCTTCCTTATGAGTATGGTCACAAACTGAATGGAGCAGAATTGGCAAAGATAAGTTCAAAGTGAATATTACGTATGTTTACATATGTAACATCCACTATAATTACTATTATTGTCAATGTATGTTTAATTCATTATATTAATCTTGTAATTTTCAGGAATCTCTTCCGCTTAGTCTAAGACCAGACTCATAAGGAAGATTTGGCACTATGATTCATTATGATTGATGGTATGGTTCGACCAGAAACATGCGGCAAGCAAACAAAAGTGATGAAAATCATGATTTTTGGTAAGCAAATACCTTTAGTTGTTTTTAAATGTTACACTCACTTTATGCATATTATTTATGCATAAAAGTGATGTATAATACTTATATTTGAACGCAAAAATTTAGTTTTTAGAGCACCTATATATCTATTAATTTTTTACAACACTAACAATTTTTCCTTTTTTTCAGGTTTTAACACTGTCATGACCCCTTAAATACCAAAAAAGTTACTGGATATTATTCTTTAATTATCCATGGACCATTTACTCCTTTGGTATTTTATTTTTGTGCAATTAAAACTATGGAAAACGTTATTTTATCGAGAATTATATCCACGCGCTCAGTCGAAAACTAAGAGTTAAAGAGCGCGATGTAAGTTATAAACTTTTACTGTGACTGAGTTATGAAACAGTATTTATAATCAATCATAGTTATTAATATTTACAACATTCTTAATAATAACAATATTTCTTAATAACAATGCTTCTTGAACATGCTTAGTGCAATTTAGTAATAAACTCATCTGATGAATTAAGTAGTACATGTATTTTTGTAGAGCACTAAGCTTTTTACATATGTTTGGCTGGATTGACTATGGAGATATATTTGCTCCTCAAAAAATACTTGTATTGCTTCCTCCAGCTGATGAACTTATTAGCAGTTGCACATGTAAAGTATGTTCAAGAACTTCATGTGTTTGTGTGGCAGCAGAAATTGAGTGTTGTTCATTTTGCTCTTGCAAAAGGCAAAATACATGTAAAAATAAATTTAATGATATTGTTGAAAAATAAGTTAAAGATTAAAAATTTGTAAAACACTTTTGTTAATTACAAATATTATTATTGTTACCAAGAATGTTATAAATATTAATAATTTTATGTTGATTATGAATGTTTTCTCATTGCCTAGTACAATAAAAATTTATAACGGACATCGCGCTCTTTAACTCATAGCTTTCGATTGAGCGCGTGGATATAATTCTCAGTAAAATAGCGTTTGTCATGGTTTTAGTTGTACAAAAATAAAATACTAAAGCAGTAAACAGTCTATGGATAATTTATCCAGTAACTTTTTTGATACTTTATAGAGCTACATAATAAAAAAAAGCCTTATAAACAAATGAATTCGGCATTATTATGAAAAATTTGAAGTTTTATACATTAAAATTTATTGTAAAATAAATAAACTCATAAATGATTTCAGCCATTTTATTAAATAAGGTTTCAGATTTAAAATGAGCTATCGGACGTCTCTGAGCGATTATTAAAAATGGAGATAAAGTGAAAATGGTGCACGCAATGAGGAAAAACAAAAGTTTTTGCACTAAATTTGTAATAAATTCCGTTAAAATTAATCTTTTCTAAAAATTCAAAATGTTTTACATTTTTCATTAAAAACTACATATCTATTGTTCAGGGTGATGTAATGTTCCGAGCATTAAAAAGTGTTTATTAACATTTAAACATTTAATTTGTTAAGAGCAATTAAACTTCCGATTTTGGGATGAAAATATATAAGAAGGTGAAAATATATAAGAATCACTAGGTTCTTGCTATGCCTCTCTATTTGGTCACGGAACCCTATCTGGCTCCTAGACTAGTAGCTGCGCTCGGTGGTATTCAAGCGTTCGCGAGGCAAAGAACTTCGCGCACCCGAAGTCACCAGTTGAACTGCGCACTAGCGCCCGCGAGAGAAACTTAGCTAATTAATGAAATGACTCATCAACCTTTTCCTCACTTCCTGATGTCCAAACGAACAGGGTCCTTGAAGAAAGTACAAATATAATTAACACAAACAAAGAAATAAGAAATCCTTCGGGAGCTGGATGCTGAGACGTCTAAGCTTGAACGGCCAGGATAAGAGAGTATCGGCTCGCGCTTTTGTCGCTTGCTTCGTACTCTCGCACTCCCGAGACGCCGTTCCTATCGGTCGGCTCACGTGGGCGGACGGCCTCACGACAGGCTCACTCACCTCGTGCGTCGTCGATCGCTACGCATGCGCGCTCGACTTTTCTGTAACAATCGATGCTGGAGAAGATAACTACGAAATTCAAACGCTCGCTACAATAGACAGCCAGCATTCACACAGATAATTCGCGCAATGCCGAGACCTTGCATGAATCATGAAGTACAACATAACTCTCATCAAGTCGTGCTGTAGCAGGCGCCAACGTAGGAAGACCCCGCCCGTCTCATCTGCGTCCGACGACTTACGATTAACGGAGTCGAATGCCCTGGATGAATCTGTATCTGTTACTGCTGCGTCAGAGCTCGTCACCTTCTCCTCTCATCCTTGAATGAGGAGCGAAGAAGCTCTCCGTGTTTTTCTCATTTCGTTGTCATCTCTCCTCTCCTCGCGTCGTTACTCGAAAAAAACAAAACGCCATTAATACATGAACTCGATCCCATACATACGACATTAGGACACTCTACCCCGGCTGCTCGGTGCTTGATGTGACGTGACGATATTTTGCCACGTCACTATATATATTGAAACGTGCCAAAAGATTGCTCTTATGAGGCACAAGGATTCGAGGCTCGAAAGTGCGGTTAAGTTCGCGAATCGGTCGAGAAGGGGGTCGAAACCGCCCTTGCAAGAGTGGTCGTCCCTACCCACTAGGCGCTTGTCCTGAGGGGTACTGCTCGTCAATCAGAGACGGAGGTCAGTATCGGTCTGGCTCGTCACTTATTGACTTCGGCGAATCGCCGCGCAGTTAGAGGGGTACGGGTTTCAATGCACTCGGTACTCGAGCGACAATGATCCCTCACCCTGAATGGAGGGGAAGTATAAATGATAAGGAGTTTAGTAGATATAAGAATAAAAATATATTCGAAAGATTTACAAATGCAAGTAGCATTTGTAAATACAAAAAGAGGGGGGAGTGGCGTTATGCAACCTTTATCCGAGCTCTATGCTCATCATGGCATCAGGAAGCATGCGGCCGGGAGCAGGTGCGCAGTTCCCTCGAGAGGGTCTTGCTCGCTGCTAGAGCTAGAAGTGGCGAATGACGACCTTCTCGCTGTTGCGCTGGTTTTTATACTTGTCCGGCGCCTATGCTGTGTGTAAGTCGCTGCTCCCTCTCTTGGCGCTCGCTTGCACTAGGCGTGGAAAAAGGTGGCGCTGCTGTGATTTCTGCTTCCGCGGCGGCAGCGCTTGTGTTTGGCGTGGCGTCTTGCTGAAGTTCGTGTTTGATGCTACTGGTATTTTACCGACGCTGTTTTTATCACATGTCGGCCGTTTCAATATATCTACCTATATTATATAGTTGTTTTGATTTTGGGTGAGAATTTGGGCCTCGCACGGTCCCCGCATTTATTGTGGTTTCGAAGCGTATTTTTCAATATGGGCCCCGCATAGGCCCCCGCACGGGCCCCGCATTTTACCAAGGTTTTCTGTCTTTATTTTGATTTAGGAGAGGTGCAGGTCCCGCATAGGCATCCGTATAGGTCCCCGAATCGAACTAGGTTATTTTTTCTTTTATGAGTAATTTATAACTAACTTTTATGTGACTAATAACTATTGAAAAAGTTGGTCATTTCTATTGTTATGTTTGTATTATGTTTGTCTTTTGCTAATACTTAGAATGTGTATAAGGGTTTGTATATATAGTTTATTGACTATAGAAATGTCATTGATGGAGTCGTAGAAAGATCATTGATGGAGGTTGACATAAACGAGGCTCTCTGGGTGGGGAGTCGACAGGGGGGCGCTCGGAGCGCGTCGATGCAGAGAGACGGTCCTCGCTCAATTTGGTCTAGAAGACGGCGGGCGTAGAAACGCCGTAGAAGGAGAGAAGCTGCTCGTGGAGCAGGGTCTGTAGTCGCCTCGCTACTGCGGAAGACTCGTCTGTTCGCTTATAGCAGTGGCAGGGTGAGGGGCTGCTCGTGGAGCAGGCTTCGAAGTCCCACGATGCAGTCACGTCCGACTGGAGCATCTACGTTGCATGTAGAGCGGACATAGCTCAGCCTCTACACGTTGACTCTGGAAGCGAGTCTGGACGATAGCAAGAGCCCGCTCAACTTCTCCATAGTCTCTGCAAGAGAGATAGAGAGAATCTCTTAGGAAGTCTGGAACGTCCGGAGTTCAGTTGGCCGGATGCTGGTAGCTGCTCCTCTGCGAGTCTGTGAGCGGTGGTTGGCCTCAGCAGAGGCGGGCGATGACTTCCTAGGCGTTGACTTCTTGCGCTGGCTGCAGTGCTGGAGTGGCGGGTCGGCTCCGTTAGTGTCGCCTCCGATGTTCAGCGTCTGAATAGTTGACGCTGAGAGGGTGGCGGTTAGCTCCTATAGGGGCCGATTGGGAGGAGAGGTTTAAAAAATAGCGCAGGAAATAATCTGTTTAATTATTTCCTCGCTTATAATTCTTTTGTTGTTATTATCGATCCCTCCGAGGCAATGGTTTTGAAAGGGTTTAAAAAATTAAAACTCTTTTCTTTTAAGAAACGACGTTTCGGCGATCATTGTCGCCCTCATCAGGAAACTGTCAAAAAATTTTTTTATTACAATAAACATACAGACTTTAAAATGAACAGAGTATTACATAGAAAAGGCGATATTTTTGAAACTTACATATTGGAGCACATTTGATTTGTGTACATCTCGATAATCCTTTCCCCCGGCTAGTTAACAGCGGGGGAAGAGAGAGACCGAGTGACACAGCTATTATTTATACACTTTGTCAGCTACTGTCTCGGAAGTGAGGAAGTAGCCGGCAATCGTCGCTTATATAGTGCGAAAAGTCTTTCGCGCGGTTTGTGTACATATGACGTCACGCATCACCTCATCCTTTCGATGTATACAAATTTTGATTTTAAATTTAAGCTGGTATATTAAATGTGTGTACACGTTATTGAGTTTTTGGGTATCCTCTTTCTTATTGATACCGTTATCTTGTAAATGTATATGCATCATTTCCGAGATCAATCTTTTATTTAAATTGTTTTCTTTGTCTTTTATTTTAAATCCTTCAAAATTAAAAGTATGATTGTACTTTTTACTATGCTCGGAAATGACACTGTCCTTAGATTTTCTATGTTCTTCAATACGTGTACACACATTTCTTTTTGTTTGGCCCATATATGTAGCCGTGTAATCGTTACATCCAAGTTTATAAACAACATTTTTCTCTAGGTGTTTCTCTTTTTTATCCTTTCCTTTCACAATAATATTGCACATATTACTGTGTATTTTTGGAATGGTCGTAATGTTGTTTTTCTTAAATGAATGTCGCACCCGCTCATAGAAACCATCGATGTATGGTATGCTAATGTGATTGTTATATGTATTGTTTTTTGCACATTGCTCTGGTTTTTTAATCATTCTGATTGCAGATAGTCGTTTTTTGACGTATTTTTCAACGAAAACAGAGGGGTAATCATTATCGAATAATAGACATTTTACAATATCAATGTTTTTCTGATGAAAACATTTATCCGATAACTTCACCGCCCTGTTAACTAGATTATACAGCATGGCAATTTTTTGACTTATCGGGTCTTGCGAATTAAAGTGCAAAAATCTGCCAGAGAAAGTTGGTTTCGTGTACCGATCAGTTTTTATTTTATGTGTTTCATTAATCAATAATACGTCCAAAAAACTTATGGATTTGTTCACCTCCATTTCATGTGTAAATTGGAGTCTGCTATTATACGAATTAAATATTTTTAACGTCTCATCTACTTTTCCTTTCGGAATACAAGTAATGATATCGTCGACGTAACGGAAAAAGATCACAGGTTGATAAGTTAATTTTGAAATGCACTCCGTTTCGAGATCATCCATAACAATGTCAGCGAATTTCCTCGCTTATATCAAGTCTCGTTTATATCAAGGTGAAGGCATTAAATTAACTGTAGACTTAAGGGTTTAAGTGATAGGTAGAGGTAATCATAGATTGTTATAGATATAGTTTTTAGGTTGTGGTGGTGTTGTATGTTTTTAGGTTAGATGTTGTTTCTAGGAAGATGGTGGAATTGATATGTATAGTTAATAAATGTAGATAAAATTATTTCTATTTTTTCCACATCACCCAAAAAGGTAAATAGAAATGGCGCGTTTTTTTTAAAGTGGTTTCCCCTGTATGCCTAATCCACTAAATTTTGTTTTTTTTTTTAATTTTGTATTTTATTTTTTATATTTTAAAAGAATTCTCTTTTATTTGCATACGCTTCATATTGTTCAAGAATAAACAAATACTTGCACATACATATACCACATACAACACATACAACATATACACACATATAATTATATATTTACATATTTATATAAATCATTGATATAAGCGAGACTCTCTGGGTGGGGAAGTCGACAGGGAGGCGCTCGGAGCTGCTGTGCGCTTGGCCTTATATCCCCACTGGCCGCCCATCTCTGTGGTGGTTTCGCGATTTTGCAGGGTTCGCCGCCTAACGGCGGCACGCGGAACTGCCGCGCGGCGGAGTCTCTCGGCCGCGCTGGCCGGACTGCAGCGCTGCAGGGGCTCTATACAGAGTGCGACCCAGGGAGCGAGAGAGTTATATATATATTTTTGTGAACTAATAAAAGTTTTTTATTTTTTAAAAGAAATAGTTGAAGACATTATTTTCACACCATCATGGAGATAAATGAATAGGCGGTTTTTTTAAAATTCTTAGATTGTTTTTCTAAGTATCGCGATTAAATGGCCATTATATACTTGAACACTATAAAGCGTATGCAAATAAACGAGGATTTTTTCAAACTTTTCAAAATTCTTAAAATTACAAATTATACTTAACTATATGTAGGTGATTCTGAAGGTGAATGCCTGCAACCGAAAGAAACAGCCATTCATTCATCAATTCGATTACAAAATAGATTATCATTATTGTCACTAGATAATTTTGAATTGCTGCGTTTAACAGTATTACAAAATTCTGATTTCTGTAGAGTATTTGTTGAATTTTTAGTTTTGTTTTTATAGATGCATCGATAAAATGTTTTTAACTTGAGTAGAGTGGTAGAGTGGTAGAGTGAGTATGGTGGTTTTATCTTCTGTTTGTTTTAGTTTTGCAGGAATGCCGTGAGTAAGAGGTAGAGGTGGTGGTGATGACACCAGAGCCGGTCGCAAGTGCTACTGGTGCGGTGCCGCGTACGCGACGCACCCGGTGGGGCTCCCCCGCTGGATTGGAGGTGTCCGCTTCCACAGGGAAAGCAAGGCCCATTTTGAAAGGGACTCTGTTCGAGGATTTAGTGGTAGTTCCAACCGACCCGGAACGTGACCCTTCTTTTGGGTCGTGTTTAAATTGTTGGATGGGGGGTCACCGCTGGCACAGATGCCCCCGTGAGAAAGCACGGTTTTGTTTCAATTGTGGGAGGCGAGACACCGATCTAGTGGGGTGTCCTCGGTGTGGGCCGGCTCATCGAGCATATTTGGCGGAGAGGGCTCGGCAGAGCAGATCAGGGACAACCCGTACTCCGATGCATTCCCGGCGTGTGATTTGTGAGGAGGAAGAGAGATACGGGCCACCACCGACCTACGAGGAAGCCGCCCATTTAATGCGGGATCAAAGAAGGGCAAGGAGGGAGAGGGTGGATCCTATTGCTACTGCCAGTGCTGCTGCTACTGCTACTGCCACTGCTATTGCTACTGCTGGAGGAGTCTCAAATGACTATTTATAGGCCATAAGGCAACTGGTTAATGTGCCGTCTGATGTGAGGGCCCTATTGTTGGCGGCTTTGGCCCCAGGACCGCGTTAGGTTTTTTTAAATAAAGAGTTTTTTCATTGGAAATGGTGGTTTGTTTTATTTAAGTTGTTGGTCCAAATCTATCTATCTAGGGGTTTTTTCTTGTTGAAGGTTGAGGAATTGGTTTTGTTTCAGGTTTTTGGAGGAGATTCAAGGTATGGAGGATGTATTGTTTTCTTCGTCTATAGAGGTTATGGAGGAAAACTTGGATATCCAGGTATATCCAAGGTTTTGTGGGGGTATTGCGACGTAGCAATAATTATTGCTGCGTCGTAAATATTATTGCACGGCCAGCTGACTCACGTTCGGCGAGCTGACAGCTCCTGGAGCGGAGCCTGCGCTCGGTGGCGCTCGCAGGACGTGCCTTTGACCGAACGCGTGCGAAGCGCAGGCTGTGATGTCTCGAGTCACACCTGCGCAGCATGCTGGCGCTCGGGAGGGAGCGTGGCAGGAAGCGAGGTAGTGGCGCGCGCGCACGCGGTTACATGCATGTGAGTTTGTGTGTGTGAGAGTGATGGAGTTGGCGCGTGAGAGATAGAAAGTATTAAGAGAGAGGGAACGAACGCTTGATCGACCGTTTGGGTGCAAGAGAGAGAGAGAGCGCGTGAGTGAGAGAGCGAGAAAGAGAGAGCGCGTGAGTGGGAGAGTGAGAGAGAGACAGAGAGAGAGAGAGAGAGAGAGCGTGAGTGGGAAAGCAAGAGAGAGAGAGAGAGAGAGAGAGAGAGCGCGTGAGTGGGAGAGCGAGAGATATAGCGAGGATAATTTGATCGCGTTTGGAACACGTGATAGAATTTAGGAATGCATGACTGTACTGTGTTATGGTACAGTCAACTTTGTTATCCTTTGGAAGTTATAGGAATAAATAGGGGAATGAACTGGCTAGGGTTTTCTAGCAGTTTGATAGATTTAGTTGTATTATAGTACATATGAAGGTAGTGGTTTTTCGAATGTCGCGCGCTCGTTTGATTATCTATAGAGGGAGCCACCGGATGGAGATCAATATTAATTAATTGATCTTAATCGATAAAGGGGGCGCGAATTTCACAATAGATGAAGGATATAGAGGGCGATAATTGTTTTCTCCACCAATGGGAAAATTAGGAATAGAAAAAGACGGCGCTGGGAAAATTCATGGACATGTAATGATTTAGTAGTGGTATTCAAATAGGCCAATTGCGGATTTTGAGGGTTTTCAGGACCAATGGAAATTTGCTAGCCAGTAGGTATAAGAGATTGGTAGAGATTATGTCTGGAGGGTGGAGATCACGATTTTATTCATAAGTGGACGTTGTAAGGATAGTTGGAGAAGAACGAGATGATTGAATGTAATAGATGGATGGTGGAGGTTCTCGGTATAAAGTAGATTGCAGAGATAAAAATGGCAGGTGTTCAGTGGAGGCCATAGGAGTACGTGATTAGTGAATGTTAGAAGTCATAATTAGTGATATTAGTGGGATGCTGGCGATCATGATTAAAAGCGATATGTGGAGGGTGGAAGTGTTGGTGAAGGGAAACGGTAGACTTCATGAATATAGATGAAAAGTGTATGATAACAGGTTGATGGGAAGTTCATGGCTAGATGTAATAGATGGAGGCTGAAAATCATGGGTGATAGGTGAAGGTCAGAAGTCGTGGGTGACGCTGATAGTGGGCATTATAAGGAATTGGTGGAGTGTCGAAGTCATGATTGGAGTCATAAGTCAAAGGGGAAAGTGACACGTGGAGTAGAATAACTGGATTGCAAGTAACAGATGGACAGTGGAGGTGCTAATTAGTCGGTACGCTTCATGGGTCGACATTATAGGTGGTACGGTTTGAGGTTACGAGTAAAGATGCTAGGTGGTGCGTGGAATTCATATGTGGAGGTGATAGGTGTAGGCAGAAAGCGTGAACATATTTGCAGATTATGCATAAAGGGTGGTGGTTATGACTGTAGCAATGGAGTGTGTGTGGTTCACCTAGATAGTGTAGGAGATAGATGGAGTGCGGCAGTCACGATTGGAGTTATAAGTGGAAGATATAAGTGATAAGGAGAAAACGAGGTCATAATTGCAGGGAATAAGTGTCCGTTAGAAGCTACGAGTGAAGGTGGTAAGTGGTGGTGAAAGTTATGGGTGAAAGTTGTAAGTGGTAGATCAATTAGCTAGAAGGACGGTGGACTTTATGGGGCGAGATAGAAAGTGGAGGTAACAGGAGAATAAGAAGATCATAGGTCGAGGTATAGGTAAAGATTAAAATATTCAGGGTTCAAGGGTCGAGGGTCAAGATTGTAGATGATCGGTAGTGGATAGAAATTATCGGTGAAGGTGACAGGTAGTTGGTAGACTTCATGGTTGGAAATGATCGTTAACAGGTGGTTTAGAACTGGAAATGACAGGTTTTTAGGCGAAGCTATGGGTGTGGGTAATTGGTCAATATTAGGAGTCATGATTAGACGTAATAAAGGGAGGCTAGAGGTCGTGATTGGAGGCGATAGATGGAAGAGGAAATGATAGGTGGAGAGTCAAGAAGATAAAGTTGGTGTAATAAGTGGAGCGTTACATAATAATAGCCTAAATTTATAATATATTGTTATTATCTTTAAATTCATGTATATTATGCATATATAGATACATATATACTTATATACACACATACGCATTTCTGTACTGTGTTAAATTGACAAAATAGAACTGTTACTGAGTAGATATAAACAACAGTATTAAAGAGTTCTAATGTCATACAGTTAGATTAATAGCCTAAATTTACAATGTATTGTTTTTATCCTTAATAATAAATTCATGTATATTATGCATATATACAATATACATACATATATGAGGAAATCTACGGTCAGACGGCAATTTTTGGGCTAAAAAGTGGAAGATTTGCAATTTTGAGGGCACACTCATCGGGTTAAGTTTTTTTTACTCGTTAGGGCATACAATATAAGAAAATTGACCGAAATACATTGGCGCCCTATGCCAATAAAAAGTTACGGGCCAAAAACTGAAAAAAAATACGCTAATTTTTTTCGCGTTTTTTTCATTCTCCTAAAAGTTTAAGAGCAGTCCGTATATTAAATCTAATTTCTAATCAATTAAAATAAAGTACTTAAAAAGACCTTTCATTTGGATATAAATTTGTCTAAATCAGATGCACTGATCAAAAGTTACACATTTTAGAAGAGGATAAACTTGGATTCAAGCTTTTATGAAAATGACCGCTCTTACCTTTTTCTTCTTAAAATCCTTCTAACTTTTGATCCAAGCATCCGTCTGTAACGTTCAATACGTTAAATTAAAGGTCTGTTTTCGTACTTTGTAATTACTGGGCGAGTTTTTTCTTTTCGCTTATGATGAGCTATATATATGCTTTTCAAAAAGATCGTTCTTTGAAAGCATATATATAGCACACAATGAAATAATTATAATAAAAGTGGAAGAAAAGAGCTTTAATTTAAGCTAGTAAACTTTGAAAACGCATGACTGGATGAAAAGTTAATAGCATTTGAAGAAAGGGAAAAATCTCTGGATTTTCCAAAATCCAGTGATTTCATGGAAAAAAGCAAAATTTGCCTTTTTTCAAATCGTCGTACCTTCCGATCTAACTGACCCTTTTCAAAGTTTAGTAGCTCAAATTAAAGCTCTTATCTTTTATCTTTTTTCTATATCGTCTAAAGTTTAGGTTTCTCATCCGGTACGTTATATGTATGCTTCTCAAAATCAGTAAAAACCAACAATTTGAGAAGCATATATATAGATCATTACAGAAAAAATTTGAAATCTGATAAATTGTTATGAAAGTAGAATAAAAGAGCTTTAATTTGAGGTATTAATCGTTGTTGTAGTATCTTCTCGCAAGGTCCCCCCCAATCAGCACCTTTCAGAGCTATCACTAACTGCTCGGTCTCTCTCTCGTTGAGGAGATTCCACCCAGACTCGCTCGAGAGTCAACGTCGTGGATGCTGTCGTGCCCGTTCCTGCAACGTGGAAGCCACAGTCAGAGGTGACTGCATCATAGAAGTCTCCACGCTGCTAGCTGCCTCCGATTCCAGCCACTCTCCGAGGAAGTGCCCCTGGATCGCCGTCCGAGCTCTCTGTCCTCGCACAACACCAAAGGGTCTGCTCCAAGCCTCCTCGCTGCATCAGAACGATCATCCAATCAGGAACGAGCGCTCCGTTGCTCTATTCTAAGGAGCTGCACTCCACGCCAGCAGTCTCGCCTACGCGAACGTTGCTCGTTTGGGCCACCACTTCCTAAAGAGATTGAGCGAGAGCCATTTCTCCAAGTCGTCGCGCCCAGAGCGCCCCCTCACGACCAACCCGGAGAGGCTCGCTTATATCAACCATATGATGAGTCTTTTATTGTTTGAAAATAATGATTAGTGTAGTTATTATTCTCTAATGGGCCTTAAAATTGCTATACTCCATAGTTGCTTTTTACAGATTTTTAATGGATAATTATTCACTTTTGCCCACTTAATTAATTTTATTTGTTGCAGACTTTGTTCTTCCAATTACTTAATATTTATTTAAAATATAAGAAAAGTACGTAAATCTATAATTCCTTATCTACCAATATATTCCTTAACTATCAATATTAGATTTACACTCTTACTTTTTCAATATTTAATTAAAATGAAACTGCGTTAAAACAGGATGCATGATATTTTTAGCTGTTTAAGTAATTAAATTTGCCCACTTCAATCTAATAACAATTTTTTATTTCTACATATACATATCTGTTTATATATAATTATGTATACAATTTAAAAGATTTTTTGCGTAAAATGTATTTAGATAAGTATGTATATACTATCTAATATGATTTTATCCCTCTGTAGTTGGTTTAATTATATTCTTTGTTGAATTTATCGATCTCTCCGCGGCAGTGGTTCAGATCCGAAAGGGTTTAAGAAATCAAAATCCCTTTCTTTATAAGAAACGACGTTTTTACGATCATTGTCGCCCTCACCAGGAAAATACTGGAGCAATTATGATTTCTGTACATTTCGATAATCCATTCCCCCGACTAGTTAACAGCGGGGGAAGAGAGAGGCCGAGTGATGCAGCTATTATATTTATGCAGCATTATCAGCTACTATCTCATAATTACTCCAGTATTTTCCTGATGAGGGCGACAATATCGCCGAAACGTCGTTTTTTTATAAAGAAAGGGATTTTGATTTTTTAAACCCTTTCTGAACCACTACCTCGGAGAAATCGATAAAGTCAACAAAGAATATAAGTTTTTGCGTAGTTTACAGTTAATAATTTTGTGAATGTTTATTTTATGAAAGTACCTGGTACGAATATCACATTTCCGACATTTACCCATAAAATTAAAACAAAATAGTATATTATGCAATGGGTACGGAAAGGATTTACTTACAAAACGAGAGATTTGCGAGCGAGTGCTGTAACAAAATTTGTGAGTAAACCTTAAAGTATTAGTTCCGTGTACGATATTTTGTGCCACGAGAGTCTCAAAAACCAGTAACAAATTTGCGATCTTTAGGTTAGAATAATATAAACGATATTCTACGACGTTCTGGAGCCAAGGTACTTTTCTGTAACCTTAATTTACGATTTATAGCGATGAGTTTCGTGCAGGAAAAAGTTGAATAATTCTATTTTCATTAAAATGTATTATACATGAAATTGATATTTAGGACTAATAATAAAATAATTATCAAAGGCAGCATCCAGCTCCTGGAAAACGATTTTGACTGAAATTTTAGGAACCTATTTCTGAAACCTATAAACGATGTGAACCACTGTTATTTTTTCCAATGGGCTTTTTTATTGCGAATTACTTTACTTTTGATAAAACTTAAAATAAAGATGGCTTATAATTTGGTTCATAACTTAAAAAGAATTTATCCCTGGTTATTTTTATTCAAATTGAAAAAATATATTGAGAAAAAAAGTAAAGAGATAACATCGAAGCATAAAAGTATTTTTCAAAATTTAAGGCATATATAATGTTTAACCTACGTGAAAAGAGATCCTATTTAAATGTATACTTTACAAAGTTTTTCATTTGCAGCTGTTTTTAGAATTCTTTCACTTTTCGTACTACAGAATAATACATGCACTTGAGCACTTTTTATTTTTAATAAACGAAGCAGCTGTCTAGCCAATATTAGTTTGATTGAATTGAAGTTGGACAAACTGATACTGCAGCAGGAGCTAGCATGTAAAATTGATCACTTCAGTTTTTTTTATTATTCAGAAAAAAAGATCACAAAAAGAAACGAAAATCATACATCCAACACTATGGTTTATCTAAAAGTGACTTATTTCCACACTTTAAAGAATAATATCGGATACAATCAGATTTATTGTATTGAAATCAGGTAAGTGCAGAAATTGAAATGTTCGCGTATACAAACACAATCACATCCATAATATTATTACGTTTTCACTTCCAAACGTAAAAATGGGTTTAGTAAATTTTTGAGACAAGTTCGGGAAATCATTTTTGCTTGGTTTTATAAAGGAAGAAGAAAGGATGAATTAATGTAATATTATCTCTAATTAACTATTTACCAAATGGTTTCTCACAAAATTTTGTGTAACAATTTCACTAAAACTACTCTTTATACATTAAAAAAATGATGTATTTGTTCTTATATAGCTAAAGATCGTTTAACTTGCTACTTCCATCTTATCATTGATAAGAATTCAGTGTTTGAGTTACGACTACATTTTCAGCCTTATTACGTCTTGAAACATGTACGACAAGATTAATTCATTTTACTTTAGAGTAGTCATTTTATTGAATAATACAGAAAGTTATAAAAAGCAAAATTTATCTATAATACGAGAAAATACGCATTTAGAAATATATCAAACAATCTGTATTTTATTCTGCAAGAAATTTGAATGTATAGATATGTTTATTTATCATGCAATAAACAATTTATTTAAAATCCAACTAATTTTATTTATAAGATCACTTCTCATCATTTTTATTTTTATTTTTTATTTTATTTTATATTCATTTACGGGCTTACAAGCCCTTTTACACAGGTTACATGACAATGTTGTTCATATATATTTTGAGATTATTACTTAATATAGCCTAAGCTAAAGTTCCTAACTACCATACCGGTATTCGCCACAGGCTATGGTGCAAGGCCTTGAGATAGGGAAAACTCCGCGGAAAGGCCGCGGAGAAAACCTACGTCGATATGAGGAGCCGCAGAGTTTATTTTCCGGAAAGAGTAAGAATTTCTATATTTCAAATTCACGCTCTTCGACCCACCGGAATTCGAATTCTCTACCCCTTGGGCCGCGCTGGCATAATCAGTAAGAGGCGCGTCTTAGCCAACTAAGCCAACACCCATCTTGATAATATACTATAAAAACTATTACAATATGTTTTTTATTTAATTTTTAATATAAATATTTTGATTAAAACGGCTATAAAAGAATACAAGCTATTTTTGCAAGTACCGCAGTATTTAGACTTACCAGATTATGAGATGTCGAATTTTTATAATTAACTAGCAAGTGTTGCCTCGCTCGCTAGTGCTCGCTCGGTTACTTTTGTGGTTATTATTATGGAATGTAAATAATACAATACATATTAATTAGTTGCTAAGGTTTTCAATTATTTGATTGTGTTAATTTAATTATAAAACAGTCTTGTGAAATATTATGTTTTGAAATATAGTGAGCATGAATTAACTATTTTAATAATTTATTAATAATTTTATTTTTTAATTTAAAATTATTTAAAGATTTGTGTCAAAATAATTTTACATTCGGAGGTAAAGTTATGGTTGTTTCTGGAGATTTCTGGCAAACATTACCAGTTTTAAAATATGACGATAGAACAAAAATTATTGAAAACTGTGTAAAAAATAGTAAAATATGGAGAAATATACAACATATGTCTTTAAAACAAAATCTTAGAGATAATAATAATGACATCGAATTTAAACAACGGCTTCTTAATGTTGAAGGGGGTAAAGTCAATACTAATTTTGAAATGAAGAATGATTTGATTAAAATTCCAAATCAACTTTTAACGAATAAAGCAATGATTATGGACATTTTTGGTAGTAGTTTTAATAATATTATTAACGTTCATAAGAAAGTTATCTTAGCTCCAAGAAACATTGATGTGCAAATGATAAATGATGAAATTATAAGTAAAGTTTGTGGAGAAATAAAAGAGTATTATAGTGTTGATAAAGTTTTAGACAATGAAGATAACAATTTACAAAATGTATTTCCACAGGAGTTTTTGAATTCATTAATACCAAACGGATTACCTCCGCATATACTAGGTTTAAAAAAAGGAGTGATTGTAATTCTTTTACGAAATCTTAATTTAAATGAAGATCTTTGTAATGGTACTTGACTAATTGTAAGACAATTGATGGATTACAGTATTAGTGCCGAAATAATTAGTAGTTACAAATCTGGAACTATTACAGTAATACCACGTATTGATTTAACATCATCTGACGAAGAATTGACATTTACATTAAAGTGATGACAATTTCCATTAAGATTAAGAATGCCATGACTATTAATAAATCACAAGGTCAAACATTTAACAAAGTTGGAGTATACTTACCAAATTCAGTTTTTAGCCATGGATAATTGTATGTTGCACTTTCAAGGGTTACGTCAAAATCTGATTTAAACGTTTTTCTAACTAATAGTTCTTCATTCATAAATGAGTATGAAAAAAATTATAAAAAAATTGAATACACTAAAAACATAGTGTATCAAGAAATATTACTGTAAAACATTTATCAGCAGCAAAAAAATATACGCTATGATTCTATATTATCGGCAGCAAATAAACATGCGCTGTGATTGTATATCATCAGCAGCAATAAAATATGCGCTGTGATTCTAAATCATCGACAGCAATAAAATGTGCGCTGTGATTTTATATCATCGGCAGCAACAAAATTTGCGCTGTGATTTTATATCATCGGCAGCAATAAAATATGCGCTGTGATTTTATATCATCGGCAGCAATAAAATATGCACTATGATTTTATATCATCGCCTGCAAGGAAATTTATACTATTATTTTATTTACTTTAACAAAATAATGTTTTTTATAAAGTTGTGCTGCGTCTAAAACAAAATTCGACAGAAGGAAAACAGTCAAATATTATTTTCTAATATTTTAAATTCTAATTGTCAGTTTCTATAATTACTTTTCCCTGAATTATTTTTTATCTTACTGAAGAGTCTATTTAAAAAATCTGGGACCAAACGCAAACCAACTAACATACAGAAATACTATGATTATTTGATTATGATTATTTGATTATGATTATTTGATTAAACAGTATGTCAGGATGACCTCTAGTACATCCTCTAAGTACACAGAAGGTCTGTCTCTGTCGCACTTATGCATGTTCCTATGCTTCTCACGCACTCACGGGCAACTGCGTTCATCCCTTCTCCAGGCTAGCTATGCCTACGTATATCTATGTGTATACAGTCTCCAGTGCAGACTAGCTAGGCTCCGTATATCTATATGTATAGCTTGCGTATGCCTTGTGACGTTGTGCTTTTCCGTCCTTGGGGAGGCGTAGCACCACGTGATGATACCTATTCAGGTTTACCGCGAGCTCGTATTTAATAATTAATTTGGACGCCTGAACTCGCAATCTGGTACTCTTATACTGCCGGCTTGAGAACTCCTTATGCTACAGGTCGCGGGGGGGGGGGGAGAGGTGCAGGAAGAGAAATACGCAAAATGAATACACGCGACTTACTTAAAATAACACTTCGAAATTTATTATCCAAATTAAATAATTTAGTGTCGACTCGCGGACGTGTGCTCGTCCTCGGGCAAGCTCACCGTCTTTACGCGGGCTGGCTCTAGGTTAGGGGTTCGCGGCGGGGAGGTATCTCAGGAACGCTCCTACCTGTCTCTACTTCCTTTGCTCCTCGTCCTCGCGTACTGGCGTTGCCTCGTACCCTGTGGAAGCGCTCGCGAAAGAAACTAATTATTTAATCGGAAGATGCACACGGGGGGATAATCCTGGTTACTGGAAGTCGCCTTGGAAAAAGATTCGCTATCTCGCTGGATGTGTCTCGGTTCAGATGGTCCTCGATACTGACTCTTTTCGCGCTCGGCAACTACGCCGGTTCGCGGCGTCTATCGCTCTCCCACTCGCACTCACGCATTTCCGATGTATCTCTCTCTCGCGCCTATCATACATTTCCAGGCTTTCGCACCATATAGCACATTCGTACGCTTACGCCCTCTTTTACAATACTCAAAAATGCGCGCGACATTCAAAACGCGTTTACACGCTTGTCTGGTTCTATAACTAATCGTATTTACGCATTTTTACACAGTTTCGCGCACGCTGTGGATCGAGCCGTAGCCCTCCACCTTTTCCCAATATCATTCAGCGCGTACGCGTTGCCTCCACTTTCTCTCTTGTCTGTCTGTAACGCATTCATTCGCTCGCTATTTCCATCCTTCTCGCTCTTATGCTAGCATTCGTTCCTCGCCAACATGGCGGCCGCCGCTCGCGCGCGTACGCCTCGTGGCTCGCATGCCTCGTATCTTCTTGTCTCTCTCGCTCTCGCTGCTTCAACGCTGCGCCGTTCGTCCCTCTCTCTTGCTCTCGCCTCGGCTGCCGCGCGCTGCTACGCGCTGTCTTCCCCCACTCTCTCGCTCTCGCCTCGTGCTGCTGCTGCTCGGCGGCAGGCTACTCTCGGCGCCGCGCTGTCCTCCTGGCTCTAACAGCTGACTGCTCGCTTGCTGTTCTGCAAACACCACCGAGTGTAAGATTATGTTATCTTGACTGGGTGGTGTCCAGGCGAGCAGCCATCGACGGGATCCCCCTCACAGCCTATACATATATATACTTCTGCGTTGAATATGCTATGCCTAAGTATCTATATGTATACAGTCTCCAGCGCAGAGCATCTGGAAAATCTGGAGAGGGAGAACACTTGTAGCCTGAGTATATCTGTATCTGCGCTGAGCGTTAGTTCGTAGACGAAAACAGATGGTGACGAAAATTTTCTTGCCTCGCTCATTTTACCCCCCGTCCCAATAGATGTTTCAAATCAATATATCACGAGGTGGCTATTTCCGTTATAATCGAGGACCGGTGTCCTCGTTTCCACCCGGAGGACTAGCTCGCGGTAGCGGCGTGAGGTCCGAAGCTAGAGGGTAGCCGTAGGCGTGAGGGGAAAAAGTAACAACCGAGTAAAAGCAAACGGTGGCAACGTATATTCAATAAAGGAAAGATATAAGTGTACTCACTGGCATGAAGAGTTAGGTAGTGCGCGTGAGAAGCCCAGACGACGGCTAGTGAGAGCGGCTACTTAGAGAGAGAGAGAGAGAGAGAGAGAGAGAGAGAGAGAGAGAGAGAGAGAGAGAGAGAGAGAGAGAGAGAGAGAGAGAGAGAGGAGAGAGAGAGAGAGAGAGAGAGAGAGAGAGAGAGAGAGAGAGAGAGAGAGAGAGAGAGAGAGAGAGAGAGAGAGAGAGGAGAGAGAGAGAGAGAGAGAGAGAGAGAGAGAGAGAGAGAGAGAGAGATTGATTGATTGATTGATTGATTTTTTATTGCCGCCTTGGGGTAGTACCCTATCTGGCGGATAACAGAAAATTTTACAGAATTTTAAAACTTATAACATAATGATAAGGATAGAACAACAAATTTTTCAGTATTTTCATAGATGACAAATATTTGCTATGATAGTGAAAGTAGTGATTATCACGCGACATACATAGGTAATGCTCTCTCTAGGAAAGTAGACTATACATTTTACAGAGTACGAAAAATATATGCATTTTTCTTCAATCTTCAGGCTGATGTACGTACGCAGGTGCTTCTTGAGACGTCAGCTTATGTAGATCAGCTGGACACTTGATGTGGAGCAGCGGCGAACTTCGCGTTTTCCTCATATAAACACAGAGGTTTTTCACGATAGGTCGTGCGTATTTTAGGCGCGAGGAGCTGGAAAGAGCGCACCTCCACAATTCGTAGACTGGTTTGGGCCAGAGTGGTTGAATGGATAATCCATTAACCCCGGAGAGATTGGACGTTGAGGCCCGTTTATGCGATTTGAAGTGACGCAGAATTTTATTTCGTACAAGAGGAGTAGCCAATTGTACGACGATGGCCGTGGATGCTTCTTGCGAACTGGAGGCGGATGGTAGCTGTTTCTTCGAAGTGGATGAAAGGCAGCGTTGCAGTTTTCCCGGGCGGCGATTTACTTTCCATTCCCGTGTATGGATGACGTGTGGAGAGAGGTCCGGTAGCCCTATGGCTTCTAGAGACTTTTTCGCAATGTCGGGAAAACTTAAATTTATATCAGCGGGTATGCCACTCACGAGAATTTCGCAGTTGTCCTCAACATCATGGCATGCCGTAGAAGATTCGTCTTCGGTTATGGGGGTATCGTTCGATGGTTGGTGTCCAGTGGCAGGCGGTCGTTTCTCGAGGGTGGCAACACGGGCTTCCAACGTATCTATGCGTGTCACGAGCTTATCTACCAGGCTGAGAAGTTTCTCAATATGCGCACTGAGCTGTTCATGAGTTTCAAATGCCTGAGTTGTAAATAAACTGAACCAGGCCGGCGCTTCACTCATCGTGACACGAAATTTTTGTACTGGCTCGCAGATATTGATGTTATGCGCAAGCGGCAAATGTAAACAAGAATCGCTGAGTGAAATTATGTAAGCGATACGCACAAGATACGAATTCCACGTGTACACACACTCACCTAGCCGCGTGAAATATCTGTACGACACTAAGAGTTGAGTTTTTGGCGAAAATTTCGATGAAGAATATTACAGTTTCCGTGATTACTGTTGCACTTGCAAGAACGATGAACCGAAGAAATCCAGCTGTTTAGATCCTTGGAAGTTGATATGTAATGGCTGCCAAGACTATGGACGACACTCGGAGAAACTCGGAATAATATCAAAGAAATTAGCTCCTGACGCCGTGGAAGTGATGCAACACAAGTTTTGCTCCGGGAGCGAAGAGTCTGCAAGATCCAATAGATTTTCGAAAAAACGCCACGATTCTAGATGGTATTTAACCGACGTTATCGAATCAAAACTGAGGAGCGACGCGAAACACGTCCGCACGCCTCGAGAGAGAGAGAAAGAGAGAGAGAGAGAGAGAGAGAGAGAGAGAGAGAGAGAGAGAGAGAGAGCTGGCACTTACAGGTTGAATCGCGGATGTTAGCAACGACGCAGGTAATGTTGTTGGTGAAGGCAGCGGGAGCAGCAGCGTAGCTCTGCGACGGCGAGAAGCCTCGGCGGGGCGCATTGGTAGCGGTCGTAAAGGCGGCAAGGCGTCCGCGAAGGCGCAATAGCAACGTCGGCACCGACGGGAAGCTGGAGCTTCGTCGTCGGTGCTCGGGCCCTGATGACAACAACAGCGGATGCGATAGCGCGTTTCCTCTCTGGTTTTCGGACACAGCGAATATCGTACGAGGGCGTTTTCAGGGCAATACGTTCGCGACCCGTGAGTCTTTCTAAGCTGGTAATCAATCTCTCACGAGCGCGCGTTTCGCGGTCGCGTGCCGGTAGTGCTTTCCCCCGCCACTTATTCATATATTCGGCGGTCCTCTGGACTGCTCGTTGCTGCTCCTGTAACATGCTTGTAAATGTTAATACACGTGTTTTGAACTGGAGGACATGCTGGGCATGACGGTTTCAAACCGTCATAAAAGTAATTAATAATTAATAATTAATTTTATGCTAAAATTCTACGTGTTCATTGATTTTTATCTTGAAAACGAAGCGAAATCAAGAATATTCTCAAGAATACTTTTTATTTTAGATTTTTTTTACTATTTAAATATATTTTTTAAGATAAGAAATCCAATTTTTTGGTTTTGAAAAGTGATTTTTTTTATTTTTAGCTTACCAAAGTAGCTCCATCTTTTTCTAGGAGTTTCGTAGACACTTTTCTACTGAAAAAAGTTATCTTCAGGAATTTTTTGGTAGTCGTAGTTCGAAGCGAACTTTCACTTTTGCTACTATTAATGCATAAATGTATTATAACATAGTTGCAACATATATATATGAGTTTTAAAGTATTCTTTTATAAACTAGACAAAATTTTCTTAAAAAACTCCTCTTCATGTCTATAGTAAAAAATGCTTCTTTGCAAAGTTTTGAATTTTTGAAAATCAGCAAAAGGTGCAAAAATACCTGATTTTAACAACTTTGACCTCCTATAGTTCAGAGATAATTGATCCAAAAAATCCGAAAAATTTCAGGGATGTATATTTCATCAAGTTGAAGTGATTTAATATGGTTGGAAAAAAATTTAAATTTTGATCGGTCGATTTCACAGACAGTCACCCCCCCCCCCCCCATAAATATATATACACACATACTAGGGGCGGTACACCTTGCTCGCTCCGCTCACCAACCTCCTTCGCTTCAATTTCTAATTTTTCAAAGACGTTCAACTTATCTTTTCAAATCATAATGATTTCACGTTCCTCCTATATTTTCAATGATGATCTTCACCCTCCAGCCGTGTCATAATCCCTACACTGAGAAAAAAAAGCAGTAATTTTTACAACTGTAAGTACGAAAAAGTACAAGAAATTATAGTAATCTGTGCACAGACTGCCATTATGAGAATTTTTACTACTATTATGCTGATATTCACTATTTTAATATCGAATATTACAAGTCGCTGTAGAAAAAATTACTATATTTCTCATAGTAAAAATTATTTGTATTAAAATTTACTATATAAAATGGTAAAAATGATTTGAGTTTAAGGTTATGAATACGTTCAATTTATATATTAGATCCAAAGTTTTACGCGTAAGAGTTCTGTTTAGGCGAGTGGTTAGCGCTCCTGACTGCGGTCCCGTAGGTCCGGGTTCGATTCCAGCCCAAGTCGAAAATTTTTAATTTGCATATTTCGATTTAATTCAATGAATAATCAATAAATAATGATAATACTCATAAAACAATAATGTTCTACAAAGTTAAAAACAGATAAACAAAAGATAAATAAATTTTTAAATTATTTGAACCAAAATAAAAATTACTATATTGGATTGTAAAAGTTAGTGTTTGGGAAGTCTGTGCATGATTTACTATAATTTCTTGTAACTTTTCGTACTGAAGGTTTGAAAAAGTAATGCGTATTTCTCTCAGTGTATGCAACACTCTACGTACTATATTTACTTTTGACTTTGAGCTTCTACCTATCATCTCCAACAATCACCTATTGCATTAAGTCACGATCCGCCTATCACCTGTACCCTCGATTGATCACCTTCAAACATATCCCTCAGTCTACATCTATCGCGTCTACCCTTTACCTATCGTTTACACCCTTCTCTTATCGCCAACATCCTCCACCTACTGCCTCCAAGCATGATAACTTCACTCTCCATCTATCGCCTCCAATCATGATCCCTTCACCCTTCACCACTTATCACCTTCAATTATTATCCCCTCACCCTCCAGCTTTTATCCCCGCATATTATTGTAACGTCGCCACGTTATTAATGAAAAATTTTGTTTCCTCTGCGCTTCGCTACTCCATCGCGATACACAGGCACAGCTGCCAGGTCCGAATCTTGGTGCAACACATGAGTCGCCCTCAAGGAAAATAAGTAATAGTACCGGAAAAATTCATGTGTACCGCTCTCGAGCGGTTCTCACCGGATTAACTAAGCATAATCGGGTAAATAAACATCCTCTCGGCACATGCAGAGAGCGAGATGTCCAGTTTTAATTGACAGCTATGATTAGGACACTCGAATCTATGCTTCTCTGCAGCAGTGACTGTCGCCAAGGTGCCGAGCCGGAGCAATAATCTGTCTGTCTGCGCCCGGTGAGAGAGACAGACATACATGGATTTTTCCTAGGTATCTTTCCCTGTACATCTCTCCAACAATGAACTCCAACATCCACCTATTACTTTGTTTAAAATACAAAATATAATTATATTTTTAACACACCCTTACTTAAAGTGCGTACTTTATCTCCGGCAAAGTGAGAAAAAAGTAATGCGTTTAATCCCTAACCCTGCTCTTGTCTCTATAGTGACACGCGCTATTTATGCCTGAGTTGAAGCTGAGGCGGCGTTTTATGATGGCGTTTCAACGTACCACTTTTTTCTCAGTTTATCGTAAATAAGTGTACACACTCTAATTAAGGGTGTGTTAAAAGATTCTATATAGCACTGGAGAATGAAGGTGAGCTGTTTTTATCTACTTTAAGCTATTTTAAGCTGTTTTACCTCTTTGGATGGTGTGGAAAAAATTGAAAAAAAGAATAAAAGAAATTTATTTAAATCATAATACTACGCTTCAAATTACGCTGCTATAATTGATATTTAAAATTATTTCTAACTCTAAGAAAGAGCTTCATGTCATCAGTAAAAGATAACGCTAAAGTTCTCGACTATTCAAGCTACATGTATGTATAAATCTATGATATAATGTTTATGAATCACAATTTTATGTACAGCTTAACAATTTTAGTACAAGCATATAACATCATAAACATTGCTTGAATAACTATAATTGTTAAGCTCCACATATAATTTTAATTTCCCCAAATCCTAATGGGACTACCTTAAGGAATTGGCAAGCAAAAGGATCATGCGGGTCAGTGCGGGGCTATGCAGGGCCATCATTTTAAGATGCAAAGTCCCTGTTTGATATCAAATAACCTAAATGTTGACACAATTACACCATTATTTACAGGGTCCACTCAAAATTGCGTTGTGGGGCCAATGCGGGCCCATGCGGGGACCTGAATCTCACCCAAAATGAAAACAACTATATAATATAGGGAGATACATAGTGGATTTCTGTAAGATCGAAGATCAAATTTTTAACCCCCTATCAAAGAATTATTGGAAATTGTTCTGGAGCAGGTTACGGGATCTCATGAATTTTTTCAGATTATTTCTGTTAACTGCTCTCGCATTACTGAGGGTACAAGTTCATGAAATCAGTGATTTTTACAATTTTTGTAAGGGAGTTTTCTCTAATTTCCAGAAAAAATACTTTTAATATGATATATATATGTTTCAGCAGCTTTATATTATTTTTAGACATTCATGAATTGTCGGGCAAAAGCCTATGTTAAGAGGCGTTTGCTAGTTGGGATTTCTTTGGGAAAGCGGTGGAAACGGGAACTTAAATGAACAACACTTTCGGTTGAGCGATACACAGGAAATGTTTATTTCGCTCGGGGGGAGAGGGGAAAGCCTTTCGACATAAAACTCCTCTCGAAAATACACGCGACGGAAACGAAAAACGTGAGAGTGTGAACGTGTGAGTGTAAGTGTATGGACCGAGACGAAGATCTCACGCTGAGATCAATGCACCAGAGTGCGACGAGACGAGACGACGATCTCACGCAGAGATCGGACGTAAGTGAATGTGTGGGCGTGTTTCGCATCACAGACTCCGGACGAACGCGCGTGAAACTAACGCACGCGGAGACGATCGCGAAGACGCACGAGATGAGAGAGAACAGTAATCTAGATCGAGAGAGATTGAGATCGAGAGCGAGGGAGATCGCGATAGAATCAGTGTAAGAGAGGAGAGAATGAGAGAGAGAAAAAGCACCAACACAAAAGCGCGGCACAGAGACGATGACGGTAATAACGATACGTAGGTGGAAGCAATTCCTTTGTCTTAGAGCGAGGCTTGCAGCTTACGAAGTTGCTAGCTTGGAAGCTCGAGACAAACTGGACGAAACGAGCGCGCACGCTGATAGCGTCGCCACGAGGTCGACGGCGCCGCAGCGCATGCGTAATGTATGTGTATCCGCTCACTCGCGCCGCGCGGACACGATGGAGTCTCATGCCCTACGACATGCCGTTTTCCGACGGAACAATTCAATTTCAAAATTTTCAAGGTTTGATCCTTTGAATTGAGATAAAAAGTTTGCAAAAATAGCTTTTTTGAATATAAAAGTATCTAACCAGGTTCCATTCAACGGCGTGTGTTGGGCCAGTTAGGTTATTAGCACTTTATAGCACAGCTTACCTAAATCCACAGTTATGATTATTCGTGATATAAACAGTCGGATTTGTCCACCGTGAAGATAGAGCACGAGCGCAGCGAGTCTGCTATTCATGGTGAAATAATCGACTACGTAGCTCATGGGTGAGCGTAACTGAAGTGCGGATTTAGGTCATCATGTGCTATAAAAACTTAAATAGCACATAAAGTAACAGTTGCGAAAGTGTTGCCACTCAAAATTTAAGACCACTTATGAAATCAAAATGTCACTTGTCCAAAACAGAAAATTGTATTTCCCATCCGGAAAAAATATATTTAAACGGTAAAAAAATTCTAAAACTATAGTATTTTTGAAATTTTTCTTAATTTCGCTTCGTTTCCAAGCTAAAAATTGATGAAAATGTCGAATTTTAATAGTAAATTTTACATATATATACATATGTATGGATGATTTTCAATTGTAACTCGAAGAGATGGGCCAGAAAAATCTGAATAAATTCACAGAACATAGTGACAATATAACATATTTTGAGAGTTATAGCGATGTATTTTTCTTTGCCTCTAGATTTCACTTGAATCACCCATATATATGGGGCATTCTTATACTTTTTGAACAAAAGTGGTCGGGTGAGGAGATGGAGTACAAAAAAACCAAAGTAATGAAGAAAATTTGAGGTCTCTAGGTTCTCCCTAATGCAAATGAAAAATCATTGAATTTTAAAGGAGAATAGGAGGCCATTTAGAAAACTCATACAGGACCCCATTTGTATCTGTTTTAATTGAGTTGAAATGGGGGTTTTTCGCTATAATGTGTTCTTTTTAGAAACACTTCAATTGGTTTGCATGTTCTCAAAATAGTCATTTTTATGAGACTAAAATTAAAACCTACTTTTTTATTTTTATACTTATTTTTAACCATTCCATTTAATGTTTTGCAACTTAAAAGTATTTTTAGTTTTTTGTTTGTAACAATACATTACCTTAAACTAATATCGTAGTTCTTTAAATACATCCTATTTCTACGAAATCGATAACTTTACACCCTTCAAGCTAAAATTTTGATAAAAAAAAGGATAAAATATAGCAGGTTACGATAGGCTTTGTCCTTTATTCTGTATTTTGGATTTACTGCGCCATTATGGATTAGGGATATAAGGATCGTAAACGTATTTTAATAGAAAATACAATTTTCTGAATACTCTTTTAAACAATAGTCAACCGTTAACGGAAGTGTGTATGATCGTTCGTAATAACAGTATGTCTTATTTAAAAATTAAATAGAAATGGCGTAAGCTTATATACAATAATATATTTTATTTATTATTTGTACATTAACGATTAGGAACGTATTTTTCGTGGATACAAATGTTACAAAATTTAAAAAATTATGATACATTTTTTTGGTAATACCATACTTTAACATTATAAAATACAAAATATAATAACAAGTAATAAAAACTTGCTTTGCAAGGGATTTTTTATAGAAAATTGACAAAAAGTTATAAGTTTTATATTCCTATGCAGTAGTAATGATGCTACATTAACTGCTGGCTTTGGATGAATAATATTGACTGGTGGTGGAGGTATAAAAGCATCAAATATATCTTCTCCTGAATCGGTGAAAACAAGAGACGATGGTATCCATCTCGCCCTTTATGAAACAAATAAAACAGTTAAAATTTCTTTATTTTGTTTATAACGTTTTGTATAAAAGAGAAAATTGTATAAATCGAAGCATTTAAAACAACTGTATAATGAAATTACATTTATATTAGCATTAAACAGAACCATTATTTAAACCTACTAATTTCGTACTTATATTTTTTCTATTATAGTTGTAGGCATATAATAATAGTAAATGTTTTTATCAAAAATGAATTAAAATCTACAAATAGCATAATGTCACACTCGTCTTAATTATAATATTGTGTATAAAAGTAAACTAATTTATTAATAAAAAAACATTAAATACAACTCACATTTATAACAGTATATTATAATATGTGTGAGCTAAGTGGCCCATTATTACACAGCGTGTAAATAGCGCCCGAGCGAAGCGAGGGTGATATTCACGCCGTGTGATGGGCCAGTTAGGTCACTCGTATCGTATACAACTTTATAGCACAGCTTACCTAAATCCGCAGTCACGATTACTCGTGATATAAGCAGTCGATTTGTTCACTTTGAAGATAAAGCACGAGCGTAGCGAGTGTGCTATTCACGGTGAAATAATCGACTACTTATAAAAATTTAAATAGCAGATAAGGTAACAATTGCGTAAAGTGTTGTCCGCTTGAGTATAATTTTATCCAAATGAAATGAGATTCGAGATGCCTAGCATCTTAATTTTTTTTTTGATTAAGTAATAGTTTATAATAGGGCAAGGCATACAAATCTATTTATAAATCACGGATATTTGTGGCGGAAGTAGTAGACAACAGTAGGGTGGTTATTTTCACTCAGCCCAATAGGACTGCTTAAGGGGATCAAGAACGTTTCAAAAATCTCAAAGCTATGTGTCGATAACTTAAAATTACAGTTTCCTCTGTAACTATTGTTCTTTTAAAGTTAGACGAATTTCGTAAACGTAATTATACATAAAAAAACAAAATTTATTTTCGAGCATGGATAAAAGTTTCAAAATATTAGTTTATTTTAATAATTAGCATAAACGAGTGGTGCCATCTTCTATCTTTCCTTAGCTGAAGGGTTTTTTTTTGTATTCTCCTACTAGTCCGGGCTGATCAACGCACACCAACGGTAGCAATGCGTGGCAGGCCAACATGTGTTCACCACCTTCTGAGAATGTAGCACAGCTTACTATGTAGTGGCTACCTACGGATGTCCCCAGCGAAACGCGCGATGCTGAGAGTATGGGCAGAAAAAATTGGGCATCAAAAACTACGGTGAAAAAATGGGTAGTGTTTCCGAAAATTTTATGAGGGTAAAGGGCGATCTCGGAGGCTGAACGTGAACAAATCATAATAATTCAAAATTTGCAAAATAAATACTTTATGAACAGATATGTAATTCTACAGAAAGGCTTATTTCAGTAGAATTTGAATGATAAAAATCGAATAGTAACTACCTGAGATTATAAGACTAGTTTGATAATCTTCACTTATAGGACTGTGAATTGATAACAGTGAAAATGCTCCGATTTTCGTGTTTCAAGTTTTGTAACTATAAGTAATCATTACGAATGAACTGACGTAGGCCAAAAATTACCTTTGTTTAAAAATTGTATATTTGAAAATTGAGAGTAGAATTTTTTTCTAATGTTGTCTTATATGGGTACCCGTACAGAGAGGGCCTTTTATGACACCAGTGACAGACCCTTGGCTAGAGCGTTAATGCGGGGAGCGCCCGAGGTCATTCTCTATAAATAAAATTTGTCCTTAACATTTTAAAATTTTCCATTATTATTAATTTTTGTATAAAATATTAATTACTTTTAAAGTTTACCGATAATAACAAAACTCGAATCATCAAAATCGAATAATTTTTAAATAAACGTCGCTAGTAAAAACGGCTCAGGTTGTTTCTGCGTTTTCGAAATTAATTAAGGGGTTATGACAGTGTTAAAATTTTGAAAATATTAATTTTTTTTTATTCACTTTTTTCACAGTTAATAGTCCGTAGAATATGGTCCTGAAAGCTGTTTTTTGCTAAAAAAATTTGCCTTGAAAATATCGACAAAAAACTGATAAATCTGTTTCAAGTAAATTTTTGAAAAATCGTGATTTTTAAATATTTTAATTAGGCCAAACTTGTGAAAAGGATTGTTCTACCACACTTTTTACAGAGTAATTTCATGAGAAATCTTACTGAAAATACGTCTTCAAAACCGTTTTACAAACCGTTTTTTTCTCAAGATTTATTAATTTATTTCCGTGAAATATAATAAAATCCGTAAAATTAAATTTTCTATGTGTGATTTTATGTTACTAAACTCAATTTTTTAAAGTAAAGGCATTCAACTAATTTGAATTTGCCACTCAAACAAGTTGTGCCTCATAACGTCCGGTCGAGAATGAAGATTACTGTTTGATCGGTATAGTAGAATTTTCTGTAAAGCAGCAGAAAGCAGCCAAACAGCTGTTTTTCATCCAAGACACTAGATCAGTGCAGTTAGTCTACTAGCTGCTGTAACAATGCTTATAACCTCAGTGGTGTTGTAAAAGTGCAAAAGCTTTTGCAGAATACAAAAATTATTCAGATAAGTATTGGAAACTAATTAGTAATAATTGTCCCCAGCGAAACGCGCGATGCTGAGAGTATGGGCAGAAAAAATTTGGCATGAAAATCTATGGTGAAAAAATTCTTGCTCGGGCCAGTCGCGCGTGCTGTTCGAGCTGAATTACCGATCTTCCGGGAAAACTTGAGAAATGAAATTCTGCGCCTCCTGTTGCCTGTCAAAGAAATAACATTTTTCCTCTTTCTTACCCTCGTCTTACCCCTCCGAAAGGTAAAAGCGGACGAGTTTGTTTGCTACACGAAGATTCGGTTTTATTCTTTCATGACGCTCGAAAACTTTAAGGGGATCAAGAACGTTCAAAAATCAGTGATTTCGTATATTCGAAACCACTCCGAGACTATTGTTATGATCGCTGTGAAAATTTGGGAAATAATTCATAAAGACGTAAAATTTTCGGCATGACTGCAATATTTAAAATATTTTGAAAAAATATTAAAAAATAAGTATCGCTTTCCTCCGCTAGGCAATAAAAAGCGCTGCATTCGTACCATGCATCCGAGAAAATACATTATCAAAGTTATTTGACGAAAAGAACGCATAAAAACAGAGTTTACCTGTAAACTAATTTATATAAGGTATATAATAGTCACAAAAATATTAAGTTTTCGAGCGTCATGAAAGAATAAAACCGAATCTTCCGAAAACCGCCTCTTCCGAAAGACTAAAACCGCCGTTACCGTCAATGTAGAACGACATTTGTAGCCATCGGCAGCCAGACGAGAATACAGCCAAATTCTGAACCCCAAATAATCACGTGTGTTATTCGTTTAATTTATTTATTTGCCACCTTGCCCTGCATTGAGCAACGAATCTCCAGTCGCTAGCCAAGCGAGCGTGCGCGCGCACGGAGTCCGCGGCCGGAGCGCCCTTTTCATAAATAAAAACCGCGGAGGACCAGCCAGTAGACTACGAGGAAGATCTCAGAAGGGTCAGGAATGTCCTCGTGATCTACAAAGTAACACTGTTTAAAAGAGATTTTTTTCTTTTAATAATAAAACAAATTGGTAAACAATTACATAAATTTGTATAAAAAAAGCTCTGCTTAGGTTTTAGTGCAACTTTCAAGGAATAAAATGAGATATTAAACGTTTTATTTCGTTTACTCAGAGGATCAGAATCGCACACGGCGTAGAAAAACTTCAGTAAATAACATGTCTGAATGGTAATAGATGTGCGAGACGAAGAATGCCTCAATGAGCACTTTAAAATTAAAAAAAGTTTCGTTCTGATTGCTTAAATAGAAAATTTCCTAAAGCTCTATACATAAAACTTCTTTCTTAAGCCGTTAAGTCAGCCATAACCCCTTAACGGGAAAACCCAAATTTGATCGAAAATTATTAAATATATATGCCGATATGATACATGTGAGCCATTCCACTCGAAAGAGTATGAACATTTTTTCGATTTTAATCAAAATTTTGTATAAACTCCTTTATTAAAAGAACATAAAAAATGATCAGATTTTTAAATTAATTCGGTAAGAAGTTATGAATAATTTAAATAATTATATTTTTTTTGATATTAAAAAATTAATACTTGAAAATTATTTTTCATGTCATGCCCAGGTCCGAGCGGCGCGAACCGAACATTCAGAATTGCGCATAGCAACCCGCAGTAACTTTACGGTTGTTATTGTTTTAATTAGTCTATTCACATTAGCTGGCTACATCTGACGTATTTGTCTTACGCGTTAATAAAGCCCTTTGCCAGTATTCCTTTTATAATATCTTGAGTAGTTTTTTTACCTCGAATCCGATCATAACATTTTTGGAGCTCAACAAGTTACTCAACGTATTCTATTACGTTCAGGAAAGTAAGTGGTACCAAGATCACAACTAAAGACGACTTCAAGTACACCTCAAAATTCTGAGGTAACCCCCACTTCATCAATCTCAAATTTTAGTGGATTTTTTATCAGAATTGACATCATCGATGATTGATTATCATGCATCGACATTGTTACCAGAGAACAACGAGGTTAAGCAACTGAAAATTTAGCTGACAGAAACACAGACTCGTCTACAAGAGAATTAAATCCAACTACATGAACTGGAAACCCTTCTGAAAGATGTTGAAATACTCTATCGCTCGAAAGTAGGGTTTAATAGAAAAAAGACTCTATCGTTCTCCTCGAGCGACAAAATTAATTTTCGATTACAGGCCCTACACTGCATATTCTCACACGGTGAGTTCTGTATGCAGCGAGGCCTTACAAAAATTTTGTCGGCGTTTCGTTTCAACTGTCAGAGTGAGCTCCTCAGTAAGGCTCTGACAGCCTCCTTAGACGCCCGCCTGTGCGTCTTTCTCTTGCAGGAGCGTACTCTCGCATAGAGAAAGAGGCACGTCGCCATCTATCGGACACATTGTAGAACCAGTATCAAAATTTAGATGTTGAAATGACTCTATCGCTCGAAAGTAGGGTTTAATAAAAAAAAGACTCTATTACTGCTGCATACAGATCTCACCGTGTGAGAATATGCAGTGTAGGGCCTGTAATAGGAAATTAATTTTATGGCTCGAGGAGAACAATAGAGTCCTTTTTCTATTAAACCATTGTGAAAGAGTCTGTGACCGCCACACATTGTGTTGAAGAGGTTACAAACATTCGGAACTTGGAAAGCATGAAACTAAATTACGTGAACAAACTCGTCTTCGTGAAGTGGCAGAGGGTGATTAAGCTAAGTTTAATAACCTATTAAGAGAAAAAGCTATAGAAATCACACACGCCGATTCCCGACTTAGGGAAGCGTTGGCCGACAGTGATCGATTACGAACTTAAGTTTAAGACTTTGTATTACTTAGCACAATTTGTACCCTGCTTGCAAATAATTTGTACTTTACTATTATACTTTAAATTTTAATACTTGATCATATTTTATTGATTTCTCTACTTTTATTAGCATTTATTTCACACTTGTTTTAAAGTACATATTTGTTTGCATTATAAAATAATAAATACTTGACAAATTTTTTTCCGATTTCACGACTTTCAATACTTTAAATTTGTGAAATTGCCATAACTTCTTTTGAAGTATTTTTAGTAATTTATTTTGTTTAAAAATATAGAAACATATACTTGCCTAGATTTTAACTTTTAAAAAGGTTTTTTTTTAAGGAGATTTCAGAACTTTTTAGGAGTTTAATAATTATATTAATTAAATTAATCATAATATAAGCGGTCATAAAAAATATTCTAATAATATAAAAATATTTTTTAAAATATTTTTCTAGTATTTCAAAAGATTATTTAAAAGATAGAATGTACAATACAGATTATTAATCAAAACACGTAAAAATACAATCTAAACTTAATAAATTTTCGTTTTAGATAAAACTTATACTTTACCATTTTGAATTTTTTCCGAAGTTTTACTTAATTATGAGAAGTTATGTATTTTATTAAATAAAAAATGGTTTTATCATTAAATATTTTACGTTATTTCGATGCAGGTATTTTGATGCCTAATATGCCTCCAGTATGTTTTAAGAATCGTTTTTGCTTAAACGATTGTATGGAATTCGAAACATTAATACAAACTGAAGCTACTCTTAATATTAAAAATAGTTATATAAACGAGTTAATCGCAAAGTGTTTGAAAATTTCATTAAAAACTAGCATTTAACCCATTAACGCTCATTCGACACCTAAGTCTGAATCGTCACGTATAATCTCGCATGTAATTATTTCACATGGGAAAAATGAGGGAACCACTGTTTTCTATGTATTAAAGGGTGCTTTTTTCAATAATATGCACTAAAATTTTCTAGAATTTAATTTTGTCAAATAAAAATCGAAAGAAAAATTTTAAAATTCAATTGTCCAAAATTTTTTTATCAATCGATTTTTAGCCACTTTATATTTTTTATACACATAAAACCGATTTATAAAGTGGCTTAGAAGTTAAAATTAAAAGAATGTATGGTGATTTTTGTCTGAAAAAACTTTTTCAAAATGATGGCCTAATAGGCATTTTTTGTTTTTATGTTCATATAGATAAATTTTTTTTAAAAACTAGATGTTTACAAAAATTTAATAAGAATAAAACTACCTTAGAATTAGTCAAAGAATACTCTAAAGTTTCTTCAGATTGATCAGGTACAATTTTTGGTTTTTCGAAAGTCAAAAAATCGAAATCTTAAATAATGTCCTTAAAAAATCTGAAAAAATTTGAGACCATTCTTTAATTAATTCCAATTCATTTTTATTCTTATCAAATTTTTATAAAAGTCTTTTTTTTAATTATGACATGAATTTTTTATTTTAAGTATATTATAATTTTTTAAATATATATCGTAACTCCTTACGAAGAGTAAAACAACTCAAAAAAGACCTATTCTAATTTGTTATTTTTAGATAGTTAGGATAAATCAATTCGCCAAGGATATGATAAATTTGAAATAAAATTCGTATATTTAACAATTTTCAAATTCTTGACATTGGACTCGATCCGGGCTCTCTAAAAATGGCAAATTAAATTAAGTTTTTTTTTGGGTTGTTGTAGTCTTCGTACGGGGTGATGATATATATATATATATATTTACAGCAGAAGAAGAAATTGTCCGACGAAGAAAACACCAGGGGCCCTCAGGCCGATGCAAGAGAAACATACAGATATATGTATCTTCAGGCAGGCAGCAGGACATGAAAATCCCCGATAAAGAAAACGACGGGGGGCCGCAGACCCTTGATCTGCAACGCAAGCATATACCTATATATAAGAAGTGGTATGCCGTGGTTAGCTATATATATTGGATGGAGAAGGAAAATCTTCGGAAAATGAAATACGCACTCCGAAAATTTAAACAGCTTTATTTAACGAACGATTCAATATTTTTAGCTGATTCTTTTTTTACATGAAACGTTGAATGAATATCATTTAGAATGTTTACTAATAGACTGCATGTGCATTTGATAAACATAAATTATTCTCGATTGAAAAAATTTGGAGGTTAGGAAAAAGTGAATTCAAAGTATATATAGGCTAGGCGGTGTAAATAAGCTTACTTATACTTGCCAGCGGGCGCTACCGCCCTCCTTGATATCTCTCATAGCATTCCTTTTATCTGGATTTTTTTCATATACGTCCCATGACACCATATGACACCATATGCACATTGTCAAAATATTACAAATTATCAAAACAAACTCAACCCCCATAATACCCTATGGATAAAAAAATGCTTTATATAAACGTACTCGTCATTGTACGAAGAGTCGTTGCACGAAAGATCCGAGTAACACCACATAATTACATAAACCCTATAGACAACAAATAGAAATGCATACACACTATTTTGGTACTATCAAAACCAAAATCTGATAAAAAATCGTGACCCCCATAAAACCCCATAATATCCCATGTATAAAAAAATGCTTTACATAAACGTGTTCGTCAGCTTATGAAGAGTCGTTGCATGAAAGATACGAGTTACACCATAAAACTACGTAAGCCCCCATAGACAACACAAAGAAATACATGTACACGATTTAGATGTTATCAAAACCAAAATCTAATAAAAAATGATGACCCCCATAAAAACCTCATAATAACCCCATAATACCCCATAGATAAAACATACTGTAGATAGGCATACTTACACATAGGCAATACATCTATGCTCCCACGCACCACTCCATTTAATATAAAAACTATATATATATATATATGTGTGTGTGTGTGTGTATATATCATCCCTCGCAGCATCCCTTTTATATCTGGACTCCATCTTATATTGATATTCTGTGAAAAAATCCTGGATTTCCCAACACAACTACCGTCTCAAAATCTCCAAATATGCCATATATATATATATATATATATATATATATATATATATATATAAAATATATATATATGTGTGTGTGTGTATATACCGTGTGTCCACGGTGAAACCGTGGATGCTGCTACTGTGGGTAGAAAAAATTTTCCTTAAGAAAATATATACTGAAAAAATTGTAGGCGTTTCCTTAAATTATACAACATTTTATGAGGGTGTAGGAAAGGTCTAAGCTGCGGCGATTGAAGGGTGCCCGCGGTTACCTCATGCTTCACAAAAAAAATATGCAAACGAAATGTGACAAAATAGTGCAAAATAGATGTTTGATGGACGTATCAAAATCTGCCAAAAATTCGGAGAGTATAGAAAATTGAATGACAAAAAACGAATAATATTATCTCAAGGCTCTTGTAATGCTCTTACAGTCATTTTGCACGTAAATAAGGTACACATGATCCGATTTTTTTCATTCAAAATATATTGCTATTTGAATTTTTTCGCGAACAAATTACTGCATATAAATAATTGATAGTTGACTGGCTTCGATTTTAACCATTCAAATTTTGTTGCGATCTATAAATTTTAAATTACAGATCACATTTTAATTAATGTCTTACAGTTATTTTGCACGTAAATAAGGTACATATGATAACATTTTTTGATTCAAAATTTTGAACTTTATCGAAAAGAAATTTAGGCATATAAATAATTGATAGTTGATTTGCTTCGATATTAATCATTCAAATTTTGTTGTGATCTGTAAATTTTATATTATAAATAGCAGATTACAAAAACACATACTTATAGAAAAGTGGCAAGATTTAAAAATTTTCAAGGAAAACTTTTGTTTTTATAACAGATGATAGACACGTACAAGCCGATGACCTTTCCGTAGTGCAATAGAATGACCAGTGGGACTAATCCGTTTATGACACTATAGTAAGACCCTCAGTTGGTACGCGCTCAGTGGTACTTTTCATTTTCCATGAATACGGGTCTGCTATTTTTAACTTAAAATTTACAGATCATAATAAAATTTGAATGTTCAATACAACTTAATTATGTTCCGAAATGCTGTTTGTAAAGGACCTTCCCATTAATCTAATACGAAACGTGTACATCGCCTTAATTACGGAAATTCTCCGCGAAAATTTTCCCGGTGTCCTTGTTCATTCTTTTACTGTACACAATAAAATAACATTTTGGCAATGTTATTTTATTGCTCTTCTGGCTAAAAAAGTAAGGAAAACTGCAAGGCGCAGATCATTCTAAAATTTTTTCTCGACCCGATCACATCGCAAAATTATTATCTTCGCCAAAATGCCGAACATAGTATTGACGTTACAGGACCGTATTTCTTTTGTGCGTAAGTTTTTTTCTGGACTGAGTGCCGAAGAAATCAGAGATCATCACGCTGCAGAATTTCCTGACAGGCCTATTCCAGGAGCTTCAACTATATGGGATTTAGTGAATAAATTCAATTTAACAGGCTGTGTTGACTCGTCGCATAACAAATACGAGCAACCGCAGAAACAATTATCTTTGGACAAAAACTGGATGTTTGTGCTTTTGTTGAAGATGACTCAAACAGTGCGTGTCGGCGTATTGCAAAAGATCTCGATATTGGCAAATCAAGTGCGCAGAAAGTGTTGCAAATTAATCGGTACCATCCGTGGAAGTATGGAAAGCATTAAGAATTACGTGCCCGTGATCCTAAGCGCAGAATTAATTTTTGCGAAGAACTTATGGAGCTTTGTAATCAAAACCCTAATTTGATTAATTTTCTGTGTACCACTGATGAGTGCTCATTTTATTTAATACACGCTCCTAATCGCCAAAATCACAGATATTGGAGTACTCAGAACGAGCATCGATTTGTCAGTTCTGGTACACAGTATCAAGTAAATGCATGGGCAGGAATGATTGGCAATCGAATCATCGGTCCAATTTTTGTTGGAGAAAATAGTTTAAATGCTGAATCATCTAGAACTTTTGCAAGAGAGGATAGTTCCTGAAATACGAAATTTGGAGCGCGAGCTTGGTGTAAGTACAAATATAGTCCGATTTATTTTACTTGAGTAGTAAGAGAAAATTTATATTCAATATTTTTTGCATAGGACCAAATTATTTTCCAGCAAGATGGCGCACCTCCACATTCTGCTCGCATTGTAAGGAATTATTTAAATACGGAATTCCCGAATCGTTGGATTGGTTTGCGCTCTCGATTTGCGTGGCCAGCGCGCTCGCCGAACTTAAGTCCATTAGATTATTTTTATTGGGGTTACTTAAAAAATAATGTTTATCCTATGGGAAAGAGAACAGCTCAAATCAGAGATATACACACATTACAACAACGTATAATGGATGTACATACTACGATAACGCTGCAATAAATTCAAAATGCTACGCTTAGTTTACATGACAGGCTTGGATACTTTTTGAAAATTATTTGTAATCCTGAAGTAGGTTATCAAAAATTGTTTTTTTAAAAATGTTATGAAATAAATAAGTTTATAATTAATTATATTATAAAAATTTTATTATTTATGAAATCATAATGGAACTTTTTTTATTTTAAAGTGTTTGTTCGAACCTTCATTTGCAGTTATTGAACTCTTAAAAATATACATTTTTTCATCTCTCAAATCTATTATTATTAGGACATGATTTTTACTGATGTTTTTTTGAGGCGTGCACGATTCTAAGTGTTTGGGTAGGCGAAATGCAATATCTCATTTTATTTTTTAAAACCTGCCCTACAAATTAAGTGGAACACTGTTTTATAATTTTTTTCTAGTTTTTCAAACAATTTTGTCATTTTTTTAATGATTAAAACGAATTTTTAAAAAATGACAAACTTGTTTGAAAAAATGGAAAATAAAATTTAGAAGAAAAGTGCTACACTTAATTTGCAGTACAGGTTTTAAGGAGTAAAATGAGCTTTTAAACATTTCATTTCGTCTATCCAAATGCTTAGACTCATGTTTGCAAAAAAACACGTCCTAATAATAATAGATTTGTAAGATGAAAAATTATAATTTTTAAGAGTTCAATACCTTCAGTAGATGGTCTGAACAAACACTTTAAAATAAAGAAAGTTCCATTATGATTGCATAAATAATGGAATTTTCACAGCTGCGCAAAAACATTTTTTTTACGATCATTAACATTGTCATACCCCTTAATGTTAATTTACTTTATAAATCAAATTGGAGTAAAATAAAATGTTTATGACTGAAGAGCATTGCAAGAGCCTTAAGTTAAAATTATCCGTTTTTTTTATTCAAATTTCTATACTCTCCGTATTTTTGGTAGATTTTGATACGTCTATCAAACGTCTATTTTGTACTATTCTGTCACATTTCGTTTGCATATTTTTTTTGTAAAGCATAAGGTGACCGCGGTCACCCTTCGATCGCCACAGCTTAGACCTTCCCTACACCCTCATAAAATGTTGTAATATTTAAGGAAACGCCTACAATTTTCACCGTGGACACAAGGTAAGGTAAAGTCGCCTATTATGGATCAAAATTCGGGGTTTTTTTTTCTACTCAAATTATAAATACCTAAATTATATATAAGTATATATTAGTATATATGAATAGAAGCGCTATGTCATACAGAATCCAGAAATGGCTTCAGATTTTGATTTAAAATTATATTAAATTATTTATAAATTAAATTGTAAATAAATCGCTGGATCCTATTATGGATCATGATTTTTAGACCGTCTCCCATGTTATGGATCAGCATCTCCCTATTATGGATCATACAAGTTTTTTTAAAAATATTTTTATGGTTATTTTAAAACACTGAAATAATAAAAATATATATTATTTGGTAAAAATAAAGTATTTATTTAAACAAATTTAAACTTTTCAAACAATTTAGCACGCATTTTAAAAATAATTTAACATTGAATAAATTATTGATTCTACTACTCAACTTATACAAATGTAAATAATTACATAGAATCGAAGTATAATATAATTAATACAAAAATATTAAAATTATTTTATTTCTTGTTTTATTTTATTTGCAGCAAATTCATTTGCTCTTGCAGTTTCCTTTTTTCTTCTGCTAACTGCTTCTTCTGATCTTGGAGCTCCTTCTTCTTCCTCAATTTTTCCTCTTTTATTTTATTTTTTTTTGTTTTTCCTTTTCAGCTTGAATTTTTAGCCACTCCTGTGACGTGCTTACTGCGGGAAATTTTTTTTTACCGTTCTGCGTGAGCCTATCTTTTTTAATTTTTGGTAAGTACTGGATAGGGAGAATGAAACTGTTATGAAAGTTTTCTTTTTTTGCTCCGGTGAATGAAAATTTTCTTACTGTTTTACTCCGGTGACTGCAAATTTTCTTTCTGTTGCACTGGCGAATGTGAAATTTTTTTCTGTTGCACTGGTGACTGTAAAATTTCTTTCTGTTGCACCGGTGACTTTTCTGAATACATAAAAGACATAAGCACATTAATATTTATATAAGAAGTACAGAATTTAAACACAATTTAAATGAATGAACACATTTTCTTACCATTCTCATTTTTTTTATTCAACTTTTCCTCCGGGAGCATTACATTTAGTTGGCTGCTTTCATTGACATTTTCTTGGAGAATTCCAATTGCTGACTTATCACCTACTGAAAATATTTATTACAATTAATTTAGAAATTGCTGTATCAAAATTTATAATTAAATTTATACAAATTGAAAATCAAACCTTTATCTATTAATGGAAAACTTGAAGTTGGTAAATGGTTTGTAACAAAATTATCATCGACAGCAAGCAGTTCATCAAAATTGGTTTCATCTTGAGGTACAACAACTTCTTCGACTATCATTTCATTAGAGATAACAATATGTTCTGTTAAACTTGATTCTTCGAGTACAGATGTGTCACCGGTTACCTCTAGAACATCTTGAATGATAAATGGTTCGTTCAGCAATCTTTCAAACGAATCTTGAGATTCTATAACTCGTGGTTGTTTGTTTGTGCCTTCCGATGAATCTTGCAGAACATTAAAAGCTGGCATTGCCAACATTATTTCGAATGCATCGACTGATTCCAATACTTGTGTACTGCATACATTTTTGGGTATTGGTAAATTAACTTTTTCTATATTCTTAATGATAGGTACATTTACAAATTTACTATTTACATTTATTCCATCTTCTAGGATAATTGTACCTAAATATAATGAAAATATTATAATTGAAACCATCAAATTTTACACAACAATCTAAAAAATTATTTCATTATTTAATTAAGATGCCAAAATCTAACCATTTTGCTTTTTCTTCAGAGCAAGCCAATATGAAATAACCCTTTATTTTCAGTGCACCCGAGCCACTCTTCAGACTTCTCACAAATCTTAAATAGATTGAGCAACGAAAGTGATAAGTTTTTCTCAAAACCGTGTAGTAATAAATGTTGCTCCACTTCCATAAGGTTATTTTTGGCTCTCCTCTGCATTAACATTAGATTTAATTGGCTCCTTCTTTTTACTTTTTTTTCTTTTTACTTAATACATTATAATCTACTTTATCTGGATTAAATGGGTATAACCCAGCAGCTTCAAAGCCTTTGGCAACAACATTTTCTTCTTCAGGAAACAAATCTAAGGCTAATCTTAAAACTTTGGCAAAGTCCTCCTTTTTTAATTGTTGGTTGTTGTGACCTTTTTTCCATACAGGAACTGCTATATTGTTGTAGGCCTCTTTCAACGGATGGAAAAAAGCTATATCAAGTGGCTGTGTGATATGCGTTGAATGAGCATATAAAGTTATAATTTCAATTTTTTTGTCAATACAAAATTGAACTAATGGCAATGTAACGTGTGAGGCATGCCCATCCATATAGACTATAACAGGAAGCTCAATTCTACTTTTTATTAACCACGGATAGAACACTCGAGTCATGTATTCATAGACCAACACCCCAACCTTCAGGGCTATTTTCTATAATTTTCGTTTCTTAAAAGAACGGAGTTTTAATTTTTTAAACCCTTTCTAAACCATTGCCTCGGAGAGATCGATAATAACAACAAAAGAATTATAACAAACTACCGAGGGATAAAATCATACTAGATAGTGTATACACACTCATCTAAATACATTCTATAATTTTCATTGGTAGTTCCTTGTAATTGTACAAAACCATTGGTGGTGCTCTCGTACCTTGTGCACTATACATAAAGAGAGCTGTAGCATTTTCTCTCTCAGGTGCATTGAACACCTTATAAACTGTTCGAGCACCTTTTTCAACTAAAACTTTATCACATTTTAGGTGTAGCTGTATATTTGTTTCATCGCAGTTGAATATCCTGGAAGCATCTAAATCCATTCAACCTTTATTTTCTAAGTATTCTTTTACTTCAGAAAATCACTGACGCAAGTCTTCTTCACAAACCAGAGCCCTGACAAGAGTGAGATTCTGAGCTACACCCAGACTAATGTCTGGATGACGTTGTCTGAAATTAGTATACCACTTTTTCCCAGGGCGGTTATTTTTAAAAGATGTCTTCTTTTGCTCTTTCGATTCATTTCTCTCAATGCAGTCAAACAATTCTGATTTAGTTACAGGCGAACCAGTTTCAACTCTGTAAATAATCCACTTAATGATATTTTGCTCTTCTTGTGCAGATAAAACTGTGGGAGGGCCACTCTTTTCGTAAAGATCTTCTGCAGGTTTCTTTAAGAACCTATGTAGAGTACTGAACGGGATCCCGTGTATTTTAGCAGCTTTCCTGAGAGTCATTCCATTATTCACACTTTTCATCTCCTCCTGTACGGCATCAGCTGGGTAACATTTTCTTTTCACTGTTTGTTTGTTCAGTGTTCCATTAACAAACTCAGACACTATCACTTTCTTAATAACTGTCACTTTTGTTTTTGATTCAGATTGCTTTTTTACAGCTTCATTTTTCAACATAGATTGTCCAGACTTGCGCTTTTTATTTTGAATTTTATTTTTTGTAGTATGATTTTTCAGATTTTTACTCCTTTTCATCTCTAGAACAAATATAATTAAGAAAAAAAATCAAGATTTAAAAGTATTTCAAGTACAAGGCAAAAAAGGTTAGGATGGCGTTTATCAAGTTTTCTTCACTTACTTGAATCAAATTATTCCATATACATGTACAAATCACTTTCAGCAATTGTTTTAGATTGTATGAACCATGAATAACATAACTTTTTATTCAGAAACTCCGAGATTCCAAAGTCGAAAAGTGCTCCGAAACGTGCTCCGAAACGTATTTGAGGTTATTCCATAAATGGGAGACGACGCTGAAATCGGGCTCCTAATTATGAGAAATAGAGTTTTTACTGTTTCATAATAGGATCCTGATAAAAATTTGGAACCTATTAAGAAACATGCTTATATTTTTTTATTTTTAGATGTTTAGATCTTTAGAGATGTTTAGATTTTTAGATGTTTTTGATAAACAAAAACCGTGATTTTGATTTACTGTATGGTGTCTTATTTCATGAATAAACCACTTTTTATGTGTTACAGTAATGATATACCGATAAAATGAATAAAATTGTAATCGCTTCCTACAATTAACCTGTGATCAGCCACTTTAGCAGCGTTCGTCATCCATCATACCCACATTTTGCCGTCGAGCGTTTAAATGTTTTTTTTGTTTATAAATTTTTCTTTTTTGATTAACTTTTAATTGTATTATACACTAGATATGTTTAACTTAATATATATAATTTTTTATTATGCCAATGAAGCCTAAATTTCTTATTATAATGAAATATTTTACATTGATTCATAATAGGACCCCATTTTGATTTTGTTCCGTTATAGGCAGCGTTGGGAAAATAAAAATGTCAACATGACGGCGGGGGCATTCTCCCTAGATTGCAATATATAGCAATCTAGAGAGAATGCCCCCGCCTTGGAATGCTGCGAAACATGGAAATCGAACTGAGACGAATGTAAAAGATATTTTCTGAAAATTAAAAATTCCATTAATAAAACAATAACTTAATTAATGCTGGTAATACGGAAGATCGGCTTAATAATGTACTAGAATCAATTTATATAAGAATACAGAACATATTTTAATTGTATTATAATAATTTTAATGTAATAAATAATTTTAATTGTATCTAATAGTATTGTAATTCATTTAGACTTATAAGTGTATGATAATAAGAAAAATATTTTTATTTACAGTCTATTTAATGTAGATCTTGAAATATCAAAATATTGTTATTATTTGTTGAATTTAATATAATGCTTTTGTATTACTAATAACGTAGATTTATTTATTGGGATGAGGTCACAGTCCAATAAATGGCTTTCTTTTAGGTTTTTTATGACTATAAAGTAAACTCTTTTTTAACTTGTGTGTATACATATATAGGATATTAATAAATTTAGGAAATTTATATACGAGTAATATTAATCAAGTTATTATAAATTATTAACAATATACAATATTATGAAATAAATTATTGTCACTAATTGTTATAACGCATATTATTGTATATTGTTAACAATTTATAATCACTTCATTAATACTACTCATATAATATTATCTATACATTGAAATAATGTAAATTACATAAAAATTCTTCAATTTATTATACTTCTATACAAGCAGATTTTTACATTTTTTTTTATCAGAGTCTTTCTATTACATATATTACATTTATCCAGATCATTTTTAATCATGTCAATAAATATTACATATGGTTTCCCATTTTCATAAACCTATCTCACAACTAAAATTACCTTTTTGTTTATTCTGATATGTTACTGAAGGCTGTGATACTTCAATCTGGAATGAAGATGCTTTTTTTAATAAATGGTTTTGGCGTACTTGCTCAAGAGCATTATTTTCCACTTCAGAATTCAGTTATCACTTGAATCCAAAGCTTCTTTTATATTTACTGTAATAAAAAAAATTTGATTCATTTATTACCATGTAATTGACTTACTTCAAAACATATCTCATACACATCTTGGTTTGCTTACTTGCTTTTCCTCTGAGGTTGACAGAGTACATTTTCCAACTACTTGAAGCATCCGCCAAAGAGCTTAAGGTACTATCAAGCTGCATGTCTCCTGTATACGGTGATGATGGATATTTGAAAGAAAGGTTTTTCTTTTTGTCATCAACGTAAAACCACTCAATAGCCGAGACTCCTCATTGATTGATTACTGGAACTTTATCCTCTCCATAAAAATCTGCATCTTCACTGTCACCATGATTGTCATTATCATCATTAAACTTCTGGTGTTCAACTTATTTTCTTGCACAGTGCTTGGTTTTTCATAAATATGAAATGCACTGTTGACTCCAGTAAATTGTTGTGAGGGAGAAATATTGTTTTCAACAGTCTGATTCTCTTCTACTGAAATTACATTAAATTAATCAAAAACATTTGCATTGTATAAAACTTGTAAAAAGTATGTTTTGAAAAGAAAAGAACCGGTCCTTACTCATGGTTATTCAATTACCTGCCTAAGTATTTAGTTGATGTCCTCGATTGTACTCAGTGTTTGGCAGCATCAGATCATACAACCAAGATCTATGGGATCACCATGAAATGGATTTAGCTCGAGTAGAACACTTGCTTCCTTCAGCAGCAAAATTGTGTGTGATAGATTGGATAAATTTGGTGGAGTAAGTACAGCTTTTGACTTTCCGATATGAAGAAGCTTTGTGTGAAGAACTAGATTTTCCAGTGGAGTTCGAATGATTTCTGGATCTCCTTCAGCTGATTAAGTAAAATTATCTATTGTACTTAACCTCTAAAAATATTTTAATTTTTAATTAGATGAATTGAATAAATCTGAAAACAATTATCAAAACTTACCAATAGTTCTGGGTAAGAAATAATGACTCTCAAGTCAATGTAAATTGGAGACCTACTTTTATTATAAAATTACCATACTTTACAGCACCAATGTCTTCTTCTACTTTTGTGGTTCGTGGCCCCAGTATTCTCTTACAGACTGATATTTGATGCGCACGCGAGCACCAATGTCATACAATTCAATAGGCAATTATGTTCAACTATCTTCATTTCAAAGAAATAATTTATACTTTCAAAATTGTAATCGCAAAGTAACTTTAAAAACTATTTGCAACGTATGTTGAAAGTTCTTCTTTCACAATCAACTCATAAAAAAAGCTGCTCACGACGTTTAAAAATAAGAAACAAATAGATTTAGATTGAATAATAACCTAATTTTGAAAATTTATCTTTTAAAGTTAAAATGATTTCAATACAATTCTTTAGAAATAATAAAACAAAAAATATTATTCATTTATATTAGATAATTAAAAATAAAAGAATTTCATTTGCCTCCCCAGCCCCAAAGTCCTTTTACTAATCCACCAATGCCACCATTTTCGCCTCTTGGCCTTTTATATTTTCTGAAATTATTTATTGACATAAGTCAAATATCATACCTTATTTAAGTTTTATTAAGTAATAAGTGAAATTGCAGTACTTACGTTACCTTGTTCATATTCTCCTATATTTCTCCCTTGTCCTTCTTTTGCTGCTCCAGCTGCTGTTGCAGCAGCTTGAACTGCTGCTGAAGGGTTTCTTGTTGCTCCTGAAGTTTTTTCAGCTGCATATTCATATCCATGCTTCCTGCAGTCTGTACAATAGTTGTCGAAGGTTTTGATACACTAGTTGCAGTATCCTGAAAGGTAAAGCAATTTTGAATGTAAGGTAATTTTTTAGGTAAGATAATTTTTTAGGTAAGTATATGATAAGGTAAGTGTATGATTATTTTATTACCATTTCTATTTTGATATGAAGCATTGTAGGTCGGTTGCACAAAGCTCGTCGGCTGGGTCAGCTGCAGAAGTGGCGTCGCAAATTGTGGCACCATGGTAAGAGGTGCAGTTGGCGATGGCTGGGGCTGCTGAGGTGTTGAAGGCACTAGACTCTAGAATGGAAAATTGACGGTTAAATAAAAAAATAATTGAATTATTACTTATTGTTTTATAATTAATTATAATGAAATATACTAACTGTTTGCCATCCTTCGTGGTTTTTCCTCTTCCTCACTCTATGCGTGCGTCGAAACGGTGAAAAGAGGAGGAATTGAGACGCGTGTAATGCGGAGGGACGGCTGAAGCGATGGAGACAAAGTGCGTTTTTGCGACACGGAGAGCTGTGAAGCCAGAAGTTTCGGCTTTGCCGCGTACTTTTGTTGTCTTCCGGAAGCTCGAATTAAAATGGCGACCCCACGTTGCCAACTTCTTACGTCACAATAGGTTATTATTCGGGTTTCATTCTTCTATTCCCGTCACTATACACCTTTCAACTTATATATATATATATCAGCCATTTTACAAGCAATGGCTGCTCATACCGTCTTTGCAATGGTCACGGAGTAAGGTTATATATACATAAAATCTCTACTATAGTGCTTTCAAGAAATCGACACGTTTTCCTTCTTTCGTCGCCACATTTTGAGGTCCTCATTGTCGCATCGAGTTTAAGAAAAAAAGAAGAATTAAAGTTTGGTTTGTAGGTAAAGTAACCTGTATATTATTTTATTTGATTTATTTATAAACATAGTTATGTAAGATAGAATAATAATCAAAATTCAATTTAGGTTAACGGATTATGACAGAATTAAATTCTACAAAATAAAATAGATTTGAATCTGCAAAAAATATAAATAGCAGTGCTCTAAAAATTATATTATTTACTTTGAATACAATTAATACCCATCATTTTCATGCATAAAAAACATCTGTGGTGAGAAATTTTTTTATGTCGAATTCGAGGCGCTATTAGTACCCTTTTTTATACCGATATATTCGTCAGTTTTCTTAAATTAAAAAACATTTTTAAAATTTTTTTAAATTTGTCAAAAATTGTCAATTTGCAAAAACCAAAAAATTTCTGGAATCGCTTCGATAAAATTGTACGTACTCATGAGCTTATTCTAAGAACTCATTACTCTTGGTAATTTTTTTCAAAAGTGCATGGTTTCTGAATAAAAAATTCGTAAAAGTCTTCGTAAAAAATTTTCAATTATAATATGCGCCAGCTTGACCAAACCGAGGTTTAAAATCAACTCCCAAATCACGTATCTTTTAGGTTATGATAAGAGATTCCAAATGGACAGATACGTTGCAAATGAAAACGTTCTTTTAATCTTCAATTAAAATAAATTGTCCAAAATCCTCGCTTGTTTTCCTTAAAACCATTTTTTTTGTCATTGTTAAACTTTAAAAATATGCCCCGCCCGAATTTTTTTAATTTCAATTTGCATTAGTTACGAGCCCGCAAAGAGAGTGATAGCATAACCACTTATCTGCAAAGTTCTCGCAAAACCACTTAACTCGAGTAATTTCTTTAGCTTGCGCATCGAGAAAAAAAATGTTTATAAATATAATACTACGGTTGTATTCATGTTAAATACCTAATGAAATGAGCCAATACTTAGATCTTTTCTTTAACATTTTAATCTTACTTATTACTCCAAACATAGAAATCACTTTTTCTCGAAAATACGAAAAAATCACTCAAGTGGTTCTTCCTGTCAGCCACAGATTTATATTTGTGAAAATTGCTTTTTCTATTTTCTTCGGTGAATTTAAAAAATAACTGCTATAATTTCTACTTCACCGCCATTATATGCACCATTCATTGACATACACAATTCATAAGTATTAATATTTATAATTGAGGGGCGCGGTAGCGCCACAATGACAAATATAATGTATGTCAGTACGTACGCCACCGTCGGGCACTAACTTTTATATACTTGTGAGTAGTTGCCTATCTTATAGTATAAAGTAGCATAAATACGCTATAACGGATATCCGTTTCACTAGCAGTCTATTTTAGCACCTTGATATTAACGCACGAGCGTATCGCTATCAAGTGTTAAGTGTCATAAAGCAATACTCATGCCAAAGATAGACATGTTATAAGTACGGATTTGTACCACACAGTGTTATAAAGGAATTTAAAAATCATAAGGCTTTAGAGCGTAGAGATTGAAGTATAGCTGTTTAATGATTTAAATATTTATATTTGAAGTCTTAAATCTATCTATTCCCAGAGAATGATTACACTTTCTTTCCACTTACCCTTGGAGAACAAATTAAAAAAAAAAAAAAAATAATAAAAAAGCTATACGCAAACTCAATTTTGTAAACCTTCAGAGAGCCGGTTAAGAGGTTGGCCGCAGTTTACGGCTTAAAAAGAATCCCAGATAGCAAGTTTAAAAAATTCAACCCAACCGTAAGCATTCAGGGAGATTAGAGTTCGGTGTATTTAGATATAATTTTGATAATTCACTATCAGGTGTAGGTACGTTAGATTTAGGGGATTAGGTTTTGGTCTATTGAGGTTTAATGATTTGAACTCGCTATCTAGGGGTAGATGGACTCGCGAGCTTAGGGTTGGGTTTAAGAGGTTTGTAACGGGGCAAATGGCTTTAGCATGGCGACTACGGATTGTCGCCGAGTCACCGAGTCTTACCTACGTACAAGCTCTTACGCTCCCGGCGTAGCTTCTCGGCGAGCATCTATGCGCGTCTATCCGGCCACTTACTCTGTGTACAAATGTGTGATGCGCCACTTCTCCGTAAATTACGAGTTCTTATTCGAAAGGATGAAGTAAGGAAAGGAGAATAAACTTCACGATTATTTCGTTATGAAAAGTGAGTCATAGACTCGTCTATTGAATAATAATTGCATATAAATAAAATCCGCACTCAATGGTCGTATGCGCGACAGCGGAGAGAAATAACGCACGCACTCAATTAAGAAAGAGACGAGTGTCCTGTGGCAGAGAACACTCGCCTTCGGCGATCTTAATGAGGAAAACAATTCTTAATGAAATTCGACTTACAGTCGGTACAAGGTACGCGTTGCTTCCTCGGTACACTTTCTCGAGCCGCTATCACCTCTACGGGATCCTTGCCGAGGTCGATTCGGATGGCACAGAGAATGCGTCCCTTCTCCAGCACACAGATGATGAGTATCCAAGATCACCTCTAGCTTGTCTCCGTGCTGGTTATAACGCACCTCGGGCACGATGGCGGCTTTGCAGAAGGTAGAATATAACGCGCGAAGCACACACCGGCGTGGTCAAATCGAATCTGATCAGCGTGGCGCGCGGGCCTTCTCCTACTCTTCCCCCGCGCGTCCCTTGCCGCAGTACAGTAGCGTCGCTTGCTACTAAGTTCGCATCGTGCGACCGAGAGGTTAGGCGTGCTATTTAAATAGCACGCCTAACCTCTCGTTATACCCCCCTTCCAGACGCTGCATAGCTTGCGAAGCAGCTCTACACACATGTCGCACGATTGTACATTAATCCGGGATAACATGAATAAACACAGGAAAAAGGTTAAGGATCATAAATGCAATACATATGACAAATGAAATAAAGGTAATGAAAAAAAGCTATTTATTATAAAACCACAAAAACTCTTTCTTCACTTTCTTCCCGTATTCTTCAAGATTTCTGCGTGTGTGGCGAGCTCCGGGCATATTTTGGAGTTCTTTACTCCCGTAACATTCTTTCCACACGTAACATTTCGGTCCTTCTGACTTCTTGTGGCGGAGATAATCGACTCGTATCTCCAGCCGACTCTTCTCTCTTTCTTCACGCATGCGAGCTGAGAAGAGTTGCTCCTGCAGCTTCCTCACTCGCATGACTTCTCGCCGCTCCTCAGCCTCCAGCCTCTCTCGCTCTAACTTCATCGCTTGCAGACGTTCCTCTGCAAGCCTCAACTCTCTCTCTTCGTCCTTGCGACGCTGCGCACGAGCCTTGCGAACTCGCACAATCGCAGCCTGCTCCTCGCGACGATCATTGATGCGCTCAGCCATCTTCATCACATCTGGCTGAGCACTCCGATCCGTTTGCCGAAGGAAAATGTCAAAATGATGAAAGAGATCTCCCTCCTTCTCTTCCATCCGCCGATTGTCAGCTCGCAGCTCAGCGATCTCCTGCACCAAGCCTGCCCACTCCTGCTCATCGTCAGGCTCAGCCTCGCAAACTTCCAACTCCGTTGGCGTCAGTACGGGGCTTTCCTCCGTCCCCTGTACCTTTCCAGGTGGGTCAATGGTGCGAGGCACCTCGAACTCCGCACTCTCTGCTGCTGGCAATGCTGGTATTGGACCAGCAGCTCCATCGACCTCGGTGATTGTAGGTGAACTGGTGGAGCTCACCTGCTCGACATTCCCGACATCATTGACATGCTGAAGCGCATTGCCCAGCATGAGAGTCATGGTGACTCCTCCTGACACGTCACCCGTGCAGATAACCACACGGCCTTCAGCCATCGCTGCCTCCAAACGAAGTCGACGAGCTTCGCCCGTCTGCCTTGAAATCTGGCGCTGCTGATCGTCCATCTTCAATCTAATGTAAACAAACGAGAGAAAGGAAACTAAGGTTAAGGACATGAAATGAAAATGAGAAAATGAATGAATAATGACAAGTACATTACAACGCACGCCGCTGAGCACGAGTTTTTCGTGGTGATATGTTTACCACTTCTTTCGGTTTAACTTTCTTCGAGCCTTTCGGACGCCCCGGTCGACGCTTGACCTCGCAGACGTCATCCGCAATATTAATCAATTTACTTACGCTCGAAGCGTCAAATGTCTTCGAAGCTTTCCCTGAACTACCGCATTGCTGTCCGTCAGCACTCGTCGAAATATTTCCCTAACTAACTTCGCTCACGCTCGCAACCGGCGGGTCGCTCTTCGCCTCATCATCGCCATCCCCCGGTGGTCGAGTATCTTCCTCTGAGCTGGTGTCATCTGTGTCGTAGAATCTTTTAAGTTCTTCTACTGAAATAAGATCTTCAATCTTCCCTTGCTCGCTCGTAAGTTCGAATGTATTCGAGCCCTTCTTAGCGGTAATGATGTACGGACCGACAAAAGGAAAAGCAAGCTTTGCAGCAACCCGACCCGCTGCCGTTGATAACACATGACTGTGTTTCCAGACTTTGTCACCAACCTCAAATTCAGCTGGACGACGACGTGCATCAAAATGAATCGCCTGAGGTTCTTGCGACTCTTGCGAAATAGCTTGCGCTCGCTCGTGCAGCGCTGGCAGTTTAGATAGACGATTCTTCCAATCGTCCACCCCTTCCTTCTCAATAGCCTGATTATCTTCTAAGCTTCTAAATGATGAAGGCATATTCAACTGCCGGCCAAAATTCAACATCGCAGGCGTCTCACCTGTCGACGCATGCACAGCCGTATTATACGAAAAAGCTATTTCGCTAAGATGCTCATCCCACGCACGATGATTGCCGTTCGCATACGTGGAAATTTCACGTTTAATCGTTCTGTTCACTCTTTCCACAGGATTTGCCTGCGGATGGTATGGCGGCGAAAAAGAATGTCTAATTCCTTGAGCAGCTAGGTACTCATTAATCAACTTATTTTTTAATTCGGTGCCATTATCTGAATGGAATACCTCCGGTGCACCGAATCGAAGCACTACTCTCTCTTTGAAAGCAGCCAGTATTGACTTACCATTAGCTTTACGTAGCGGTATACACTCGATCCAACGAGTAAAGAGATCTTGAAACACAAGTGCATATTCGTGTCCTTTTACAGACTTTGGCATGGGGCCCATAATATCCCCAGCCACCCACTGCCATGGTCTATGCACTGTTCTCTTTCCCATAAATCCAGGTAAAACACGTTGTTCAACTTTACTTTGTTGGCAAAGTTTACAACTGCGTACATACTTCGCTACGTCTCTGTATAATCGTGGTCAAAAATACTTCTCTACTACCCGACTAAAAGTCTTCTCTCTGCCAAAATGTCCAGCTGTCGGCTGATCATGACATTCTTGCAGAACTTGATGTCATTTTTCACTTGGAATGACGAGCTTCCATGCATCGTCATCCTCACCAAGAATTGAAAATAGTTCAGGATTTGGGCGATATTTATACAGTCGCCCGCCCACAATTTTCTACTCAGGAAAATTCTTCGGAGTTTTCCCTACCTTATTAAACCGATCATTATACCAATGATCGCGAGACTGTAAATCCTGACTAATCGATGCAATAGATATTTCCGCATCTTCATATATCCGTGATAAAGCATCGGGCACAACATTATCTCTATCCCGTCTATGCTCTATGACATATTTATGACCTTGAAGTTCAAAAGCCCAGCGTGCCAACCTACCAGTCGGGTTGCGCAGCTTACATAACCATCTAAGGCTGCTGTGATCAGTTATCACCTTGAATTGATAACCTTCAATATACTGACGAAATTTACGTATAGCAAAGATCACCGTAAGACACTCGCTTTCTGTAACGGTATAGTTACGCTCTGCAGATGAAAGTACTCTACTTGCAAACTCAAGTACCTTCTCTTGACCATCGATCTCCTGTGCCAAAACCATACCAACCCCGGTATCGCTCGCATCCGTATGGATAACGAATTGTTGGTTAAAATCTGGTGTATGCAATATCGGCGCCGAAGCCAACATCGTCTTAATGGCTTCAAAACATTTCTGCTGCTCTTCAGTCCAAACGAAAGGTTTTCTCGGATCTCCTTTCGTCAATCTGGTCAACGGCTCGGCCAGCGTCGCAAAATTATCTAAAAATTGTCTATACCACGACGCCATGCCATAAAATCTTTTCACTTGCGTCAGATTTTTCGAAACCGGAAAATCGACAATTGACGCTATCTTCTCCGGGTCTGGTCGAAAACCATTTCTGTTCACTAAGACACCTAAGTATCTAGCTTCTTCTTGACAGAAAACGCTTTTCTCACGATTGGCAGTGAGACCAGCCTTCTTAATTCGCTCTAGCACGCGCCTGAGGATACCAACATGTTCCTCAACAATTATAATATCATCTAAATATGCGAACGCATGCGGTTGAAATTCTGGAGATATAATCATGTCAATCAGCCTCTGAAAAGTCACTACAGCTTCAGATAAACCAAAAGGAAGTCGTTTAAACTGATACAATCCCATCCCTGGGACTGAGAATGCCGTATACTGCTTACTCTCTTTACTCAAAGGTATCTGATGGTACGCACTACTCAAATCAATCGTTGAAATATAGCGTGCCTGTTGTAACTTACGCAAAATCATGTTCATCATTGGCAACGGATATGCGTCATTCTTCGTAATCGCATTTATTTTTCGAAAATCCACACAAAATCTATACTTGCCATTCGATTTACGAACCATCACAACAGGACTCGAAAATGGACTATCACACGGCTCAATTATCCCAGCGTCAAGCATCGTTCTTACTTGCTTGAACATCTCTTCTTCTAACTTCTTCGATACCGGATAATAACGCTGTTTAATTGGCCTATTTGACGTCATCTTGATCCGATGTTCGATCCACGAAGTGCAGCCAATCTTATCCGTATCTTGGCCGATAATCTCGTCAAGAAGTGGTGTAAGCACCTCCCGCTCTCGATCTCCAACATCAGCCAAACCCACTGAAGATAATTGCAATGAACCGCCCTCCACCGCTGCTAATTCAACGTCGACGTAGTTTTTACTATCTCCAACCCAAGATATACTCTCGGGGTCATGGGATCTAAGATGGCCTTGAATGTCAACATAAAGTTCACTCCCACGATACAATCAGTTGGAAGATCCTGGACAACTGCAACACGGATTTCCTTCCTCAAGTTTCCAACCTCGAATGGTAACCAGACATCCAGTAATCGGTGCACTTCTCCCATCGGCCAACCTAGCATTTTGGCCTTGGTTCAATACAACCTGTAGATTCAGTGCACTCGCGAGCTGCAAACCAATCGGACCCATACATACTCGCGAAGCACCACCATCATATAAAGCTCGGAATTGAAATTCACCGACCTTCGCTTCCATCCACCAACGTTTTTCTTGGGGATTGTCTTCATCAATTTCCACTCGACTACCTAGAATCTCATCAATCACCGAGTTCACCTCTTGATGAATTCTAACGGGCTGGCTGTCATTAACTACAGCAGCACCCACCTCGTCATTTTCCCTCTCAACTGACTTAGTCAAGATAGACGAGAGCACGGTAGACGCTTGCAAGTTTTCGTCCTTCCTCCATGCTATCCGATTCGTACTAGACTTAGATACACTCGATTGACCGAGTTGACTAGCCTGCGAATCAACCTTTTCAACATTCGCACTTATGTTGCACAAATGATTCGGGCGTGCACTCCCATCATCCGCACTTACAGTACTCTGTGTCGAAAATAAATTCTTCTTAACACTCGTGAGAACAGGGCTTACCCTCCTGCTCACTCGCGGTAACACCGAGGTCTCTCTTGTTAACCGCGATCGCACCTCGACCTCTTTCATGCGCTGGCTTCCTCTTTTCCCTCCGGACAATTTTTCCTAATGTGTCTAGATTTCTTACATTTATAACAGATAAAGATCTTCTTTTTTTGCTCCGGATCTTTACCGTCGGACGAAGTCGAAGCTTTCGGGACAACCTTTTCCTTCTTAGGCTCTGTAACTTTCGTAACTATCTCATTCTTGAATTCTTTGAGCTTCTGATCAATCATCTTCCCGAACGCTGTCACCAATTGTGCATTTGGCTCGGCCGAACTTACATCGACCGAAGCTACCTTAGTACTCATGGACGTCACAGGTTTGACACCTGCCGGCGATCTATACGCCAAACTAGATAACATAGTTTGTTCCGGCGGAGGTGGAGAACGATAATCCTTGCGGCCTGCTATCACTATCTCCGCTTCTTCCGCAATCTGACGAAAACTATCCAGATTCACGCATTGCATTCTTGGTGTTAATGCTTGAATATCCGGCTTTAGATTTCTATGTACCAAATCCAGCTGATTCTCCATGCTGGGCTCCGGAATCATCTCTTTCATCATGCCGCAAAGGCACGTCATAAAGTCCCGTACGGATTCGTACTCACCTTGAAACCTCCTCTCCGCATCTGACGTCAGACGCTGCTGGATCTTGCCGATTCCGCCATTGACTTCTATTGTTGCGGTACCACTCAGCCGCTACTCCACTGAATACCAATGACAATACCGACAGTCTCTCGCTCTCAGTCATTCGAGCAAGATTCATATCATCTTCAAGCCGTTCAATAAATCGCTCAATCCTTTCTGTAACCCCACCTGAGAATGCCAATCCCAACTTCTTGACAATTCCTACTAGATCCCGAGGAAATGATCTAGTCGGTAAATTCCTCTCAAGATTACGACCACTAGACGACGGCCGAATCCGCCTCTCGTCGACTTCACCACTGCTTTCCAAATTCTCTGTGTCAGATGGCCCGAAGATTCTCTTCGGTGCTATCGGCGTATTTACGTTTGACAAATCAAACGTAACTCTCGATGGTGTTGCGCCTGTTTGCGGTATTCTTGCACTGCTTGCCCTTGCATCGTTCCGGTTCGCGCGCTCAACATCTAACTGTTCTCTGAGCTGGCTGATCGTCCTCTGCATGTCGTGCATAGTCTGCATTAGGCCTGGCGGCAATACGTATTCTTTACCATCCACACCAGTTAGAACATCCCGATCTTCTCCTGCTGTAGTTTTACCTTCAGACTCTTTAACTTCTTCAGCATTGACTTTGCTTTCTTCCAACAATTTATCAATTCGGGCATCAATGACTTCATCCATTAACGTTTTGTGCAGCGGATGTTGCTCGGTTGTTACAGACAAATTATTCAACTGTGATAACCTTCATTGCGCGCAGGTACTATCTATAAATGTCCTGCGTGCTTTCACTCTTTCTGCTTTAATCTCTGCCGTTTCACCCTCGGCAGAGGGCACAAAATCGGAGAATGAATACTCTCCTCTCAACCATTTATATAATCTAGCCACTTGATCTTCCCGTGTACAGTCTAATTTCAACTTCATTCTAGTCAAAGCATCTAGTCGTTCGCCTTCCCGCAAAACAACAATCCAGTCTACGATCGCATCGTCTTCGTCGTCGTACATCTTTAAATACTGCGCTATTTAATTTTATAAAAAAACGCAAAAAATTGTGTGTGTACGCGTGCGCAATCCCTAACTAAAAAAAAAATCGCACGCGTGCTGCCGGTCGAAAAATAAAATAAAAATAAAATCTCGAAAAAAATAAATTCAATATAAATTTTAAAATAAATAAAATGTCGGAAAAATTAAAAAAAATAAAATTCAACAATTATTATTATTAAAGAAAAAAACAAAACAAAAATTTAATTTGCAACCTACTTTGCCGACTAGAAACACTTACCACACCTGCAAATCTAATACATGTGAGTGCTGTTCCTTCTCACATAAATCCCCTATTAAGGAAGACCTGTAAAGAAAACGCGAAGAAAAATGCCTATCTTCGCATACACACACAACTGTATGCCGCGCGAGTACGAGTTTCCCCCTCCGCGACAGTGAGCAAAATTTAAAACTGCTGCATGCTCGACGGGCCGCACGCCGGGCTCTACCATACACACTACAACAGCTGACGGCTCGCTCGACTACGAGCTCGCCTCTCCCGCGCAGCAAAGTACTGCGCCGGGCCTTTAACCGTAACCGAAAACGACCGCGCGCTAATCCCCGACGCTTCTATGCTTTCGGGATACACGCCAACTTTTCCAACGGCCAAAATTAAATCATATATATAAGCAATAAAATCTCCTAACTAGCTAATCGCGAGTTCGTACACATGAAAAAAAACGTTCCCGTATCCTAATCACTCGGACCTCTCACACGTTGGGCGCCAATTGTAACGGGGCAAATGGCTTTGGCACGGCGACTACGGATTGTCGCCGCGTCACCGAGTCTTACCTGCGTACAAGCTCTTACGCTCCCCGCGTAGCTTCTCGGCGAACATCTATACGCGTCTATCCGGCCACTTACACTGTGTACAAATGTGTGATGCCCCCGAGCATCACACTTCTCCATAAATTACGAGTTCTTATTTGAGAGGACGAAGTAAGGAAAGGAGAATAAACTTCACGATTATTTCGTTATGAAAAGTGAGTCATAGACTCGTCTATTGAATAATAATTGCATATAAATAAAATCCGCACTCAATGGTCGTATGCGCGACAGCGGAGAGAAATAACGCACGCACTCAATTAAGAAAGAGATGAGTGTCCTGTGGCAGAGAACACTTGCCTTCGGCGATCTTAATGAGGAAAACGATTCTTAATGAAATTCGACTTACAGTCGGTACGAGGTACGCGTTGCTTCCTCGGTACACTTTCTTGAGCCGCTATCACCTCTACGGGATCCTTGCCTAGGTCGATTCGGATGGCACGGAGAAGGCGTCCCTTCTCCAGCACACAGATGACGAGTATCCAAGTTCACCTCTAGCTTGTCTCCGTGCTGGTTATAACGCACCTCGGGCACGATGGTGGCTTTGCAGAAGGTCGAATATAACGCGCGAAGCACACACCGGCGTGGTCAAATCGAATCTGATCAGCGTGGCGCGCGGGCCTTCTCCTACTCTTCCCCCGCGCGTCCCTTGCCGCAGTACAGTAGCGTCGCTTGCTACTAAGTTCGCATCGTGCGACCTAACGAGCGCGCGCTATTCAAATAGCACGCCTAACCTCTCGTTACAGGTTGTAATTTAAGGTATGGAAATTTAATTATTTATACTCGCAGCGAGGGGGTAGATAGGCTTACGAGCTTAGAATTAAAGAGCTTGGGGTTTAAGACCTTAGGGTTTAATAGCATAGGGTTCAAGAGCGTAGAGTTTAGACGCTTAGGGCTTAGAGCTTCCATTTTAGTGCATAGGGGTTTAATTACTTGAACTCGCTGTTCGAGGGTATATGGGTTTAGAAAATTAGGATCTAAGAGCTTAGGGTATAGAGCTTTAATTATTTATACTCGCGGCGTGGGGGGAAGGGGGTTGAAAAGCCTAGAGTTTAAGAGCTTAGGTTTTAAATGCTTAGGGTTTAGCGCAGAGGGGTTTAATTATTTATACTCGCTGTCTAGGGGTATGTAGATTTATAAGGTTAGCATTTAAAAGCTTACGATATAGAGTTTTAATTATTTATACTCTCCGCCTGGGGGTAAGTGGATTTAGGAGCTTAGAATTTAAGAGCCTCGGATTTAAGAGCTTAGAGTGTAGGAGCTTAGGGTTAAGTGCATAATGTTATAATTATAAGAGCTTAGCGTTTAGCACATAGAGGTCAAATTTTGTAATATCGCTGTGTGAAGGTATGTAGGTTTAGAAGCTTATAATTAAAGAGCTTATGGTATGAAGGTTTAATTATTTATACTTGCTACCTTCGTTTACGTGGTCTAAGGAGCTGAGGATTTCGGAGTTGAGGGTTTAGAAGTTTAATTATTTATGCTCGCTGCCTAGGCTACGTTCAAGAGCTTAGAGTTTAAGAGCTTAGGGCTTAAGAGCTTATGGTTTAGGCATAGGTGTTTTATTATTTAAACTCGCTGACTAGACTAATGTAGGTCTACAAAGTTAGAATTAAAGAGCTTAAGGTATAGAGGTTGATTTATAATCACAGCCTGGGATTAGAAGGTATTTAGCTTTGAGCTGAGGATTTAAGAGCTTAGACGGGGGGGGGGGGGTTGGGTGTTGAGTTCAACGCTGAGAATTTCGGAGCAGAGGGCTAAGAGCTTAGGCTTTAATGCATAGGGGTTTAATTTTTTAAACTCGCTGTGTGAGGATTTGTGGGTTTCGAAGATTGGGATTTAAGAGCTTACGATATGGTAGTCTAATTATTTATAGTCGGTGCCTGGAGGAAGGTAGATGTAGGAGATTTGGGTTTACGAGCTTTGGGTTTAGAAGCTTAGGGTTTAAGAGCTTATGATTTGACAGCTTAAGATTTAACACATAGGGGTTTAATTTCTTGAACTCGCTGTTTGGGGGATGTAGATGTAGAAGGTTAAGATTTAAGAGCTTAGGGTATAGAGCTTTAGTTATTTATACTCGCCGCGTGGGGGTAGGTGAGTTTAGGAGCTTAGGATTTAAGAGCTTCGAATTTAAGAGCTTAGGGTTTCAGAGCTCAAAGTTTAGACGCTTAGGATGTAAGAGCTTAGGGTTTACGAGCTTAAGGTTTAGGGTATGGAGATTAAATTTTCATACTCGCTGCCTGAGTGTAAGTAGGTTTAGGAGCTTAAGATTTAGTAGTTTAGGATTTAGGGTATGGAAGTTCAATTATTTTTACTCGCGGAGTGAGAGGAGGGAGGTTGAAAAGCTTACAGTTTAAGAGCTTAGGTCTTTAATGCTTAGGGTTTAGCACAGAGGGGTTTAATTATTTAAACTCGCTGTCTAGGGGTATGAGAGTTTAGAAGGTTATTATTTAAGAGCTTAGGATTTGCAGCTTTAATTATTTATATGCTCCGCCTGGGGTTAGGTGTGTTTAGAAGTTTAGGATTTAAGAGCTGACGATTTGAAAGCTTGGTGTTTGATAGCTTAGGGTTTCCGAGATTAAGGTTGATCAACTTAGGATATGAAAGCTTAAGGTATCAGAGGTTATGGTTTAAGAGTTTACGATTGAAGAGCTTAGAGTTTAAGAGCTTATGGTTTGAGAGCTCAGGGTTTAGGACCTTATGGTTTAAAAGCTTTTAACATATAGGGATTCACCTATTTAAACTCGCTGTCTGGGGGTAGTTGCATTTAGGAACTTGTGATTTAGGGCATAGAGGTTTCATTTTATTTATTAATAAATAGGTATGAATATCGGTGTAGAATGGCATTGAAGTATTTGTAGTCGCCGATGATTCCAGCATCTATTTTTAACTACAAGTTGGATAAATGATGGTTGAAAAAAATTGATATCAGATTCTGTATAAGAATTTGACATGAGTGACGCCATAGTAACCATAATGTTTTATTCGTTATATGAGTTGGCACTAAATTAAATAAATAACATTGTTTAAACTGATTAGTCTACCAATTTGATATCAAATCTGGTATCAGCAACCCCCGAAAACCCTCACAGTACAAGATTTTACATTCGAATTCCAACTTTTCCCTATTTGCACAAACAAAATACGGCTTATTAAACACATTTTTTTCAAATCTCATGAAATAATTATAATGAGCTATTCCAAAAAACCCCTCCATACATGTCTTTTAAATATGTTGTATTAAAATTACACCCGCGTAAAAATCGATAAGTTCGGCGAACTTTAGCTAAACTTTTACTTTAGCTTAAATTTATCCAAGCTTGGTCAATGAGACGGAGCCAAACTTGAATATTCAACAAAGACAAGTATAGGACAACTTTGGAGAACTTTACCAAACTTGCTAAAAATTTACGAAAAATCTTGAAAATAAAAAATAAAATAAAAAAAAATTTTATTCGGTCAGGATTCGAACCAGTCACCTTTTGCTGAGTGGACTCGCTTGCTATCCACTGAGCTATGGTTTTATTTTTGTCAATTGCTTTTAAACACAGGTTATAATTTGTCAGCTCCGATTTGTCTGACTTTTGAACCTGCACATCGACTTAATTGACAAGAACAAAACAATAGCTCAGTGGATAGCGAGCGAGTTCATAAGCAAAAGGTGATCGATTCGAATCGTAACTGGAGAAAATTATTTTTAATATATTTTTTATACTTATGATTTTTGGTAAATTTTTAGCAAGTTTGGTAAAGTTCTGCGTAGTTATCCTAAACTTTTCTTTTCTGAATATTCAAGTTTGGCTCTGTCTCATTGCCCAAGCTTGGATAAAGTTTAGCCAAAGTATAAGTTTAGTTATAGTTCTGTCAAACTTATCGGTTTTTACGCGGGCATTTATGCAATTATAATAAATGACAAATATTAAAATTGGTTTCTTACATATAGACGCGCACAACAAGACGTTTGTCGAACGTTCTTCTTGTTGTGCGCCTCTAATGTAAGAAATCAATTTTAATATTTGTCATTTATTATAATTTGTTGAACTCACTTATTAATTTTCACAAATAAATTGATAGTTTTCTGAAGAGAGTGACAATGTTCACCGAAACGTTGAAAAAAGGATAAATGGTGTAAACTATTTTCTTTTTCCTACACACTTTTGTCTCGGAGAGGTCAATAGACAATAATATATAAATTCCAAAAATCCTTTACTTTGATCCACAAAACCTTGAATTCGTAAACACCTAAACCACAAATATTAGACTCAAAAACCCAGTTTCCCTGAAACGATTATTTTTTTAAGAATAGATTTCGTTGACAATTATTGTATTATCATCTATACAAATTTAAAAAAAAAATTATTTACTTAACAACTTATGTTTTCGAACATTATTGAGATAACAAAGAATTCTAAATTATCACGGGAAAATAAATTTTTATAATAAAAAATTTCAGGTTGTCAATTACAGATTCCGCTTCTCTATCTATTTCATTGTAATCTTTGATATAATAATTCGTTGAAATAATGAATTGAAATGTATGAAGTTTTATGAAGCTTGGCATATCATTCGGTTATTCCTTTATTTAAGTCTTTCCTAAATTTAAATTAAAAAATATGTAAATACTTTTTTAAGTGTCTGAGTCGCTTTAATAAGAAAATCGAGCATTTTTCAAATATTAGAAATAACCTTAGTAATAACTGTATTAATTACTTTAGTGCTTACTGAATATATATTTTAAATTTTAAAAAAAGTCGTTACTAACGTAAATACTAAAATATTTTTATTACTAAAATGAAGATATTACTTTAGGAAGGGGTGAGGGGAAAAGCGGTTGAGGGGAAGTGAGAAGATAGTGAGAACTTAAAAGCGAGATGAGCGAAATTGGACGTTATTGAAACGACATTTCTTAATAATATAGAGATGTAACATCACTTATTCGAAACTAATCGCTCACAATTTTATAAGGTAATATATATATTTTGTAATTTTCATGCTTATATAGGAGTTTCGACGTTATTTCTGCGGGGAGGAGGAAGAAGGAGAAAAGGTAAGTATACACTTTTTTTAATTAGAGCTGCCATTCGCGCTTTTCTTTTTAACGTAAGATATAAATAATTTAGAGCTGCCATTTGCGCTTTTTTTAACATAACATAAAAATAACTTAGAGCTGCCATTTGCGCTCAGAATAGAAGGTGCTATTTGCGCTTTTTTTAACGTAACATAAAAATAATTTAGAGCTGCCATTTGCACTTTTCTTCAACACAAAATATTAATTACTTAGAGCTGCCATTTGCGCTCAGAATATAATCTCCCATTTGCGTTTTAATTGCAAATTAAAATAAAATTATTTAGAGCTGCCATTTGTACTTTAAAAGTTGAAAAATGGTGTTTAAAAAAAAATAAATTATAGAACCGAATGGGAAAACAATCCATTACTAAAGTTTTGGCTGTGCAAGGATACTACCAAAGATAACAGGGCTTATTGTAAAGTATGCAAATACGATTTAAGTCCCAGAAAATCAATATTGATAAATCATGCAAAAAATAACAAAGCACATGTAGAGCGAGTAGCAAATTTATTTCCTGAGCAAATGATTGTAAATAATATGGAGTGCAATACTGCTGAAGGTAATGAAGTCGAATCAGCGAACCACAATATGCTGAGAGAATCAAAAGTAGAAGATAATGTACAAATGATAGTTGATACAACAGATGATTGCAAGGTTGCAAGCCAAGCGTCTGATCTTGTCGATTCTGGAACATTTAAATATGTGCATAAATATAGACCTCAGTGGCAGCATGAATACAAAGATTGGCTTCAGCCCTGTTAAAATAATCCTGAAAAGGTCAAATGCACAGTATGTGATTGCGAATTAGTTGCTTACAAAAGCGCTTTAGATGCACATGCCAAAACAAAGAAACATCTAACAAGACAAGATAAGAGTAATGCTTTTGACTTTTTCGATTATCAAACAGCCATAGCCGAAATCAAAATATGCGCATTAATAGTTTGTCGCCATATATCTTTTTTATTTATAGATTATTTAATTCCATTTTTTTAAATTATTGCTTTTGACTCAGCAATATTACAAAAAGTTAATTTGAATAGAAAAATGGCAACAAAAATCATTTGTAATGTTATAGCACCTACGCACAAAGAAAGATTACTTAAGATCTTATTAGGAACAACATTTTCTATTTTGATAGACGAAACATCTGATATAGGTATGGACGCAGCTTTATGCGTACTTGTGCGATACAAAGATGAAAGTAGTGTTCGAATCTGTGATAGTTTATGGGAACTAGTCCCAATATTTGACAGCGATGAAAATCGGAAATCTGATGCTGAAACGTTAACTAGCAAAGTAATGTTATGATGGGATCCCATAATTCTGTATCTTCCAAGTTAAAGAGTTTAGTTCCACATGTAAGAATTATTAAGTGTGGTTGCCATATTCAGCATTTAGCTGCACGCGATGCAATAAAAAAAATGCCGACAATTTATGAACAAATTCCTAATTTGATATATAATTACTTCTCAATAAGTCCTAACAGACTGGACAAATGGAAAGTTTTGCAAATTAAATCAAAATTAAAAGTTTTGGTAATGCTAAAGCCAATTTCAATAAGATGGCTATCTTACTGTTTATGTATGTTGCGAATCCAACGCAGATGGTCTGCTTTGACTGAATTTTTTAAGCAAGAGGTAGCTCAAAGTACATCTAAAAGTGATTTGAACTCTTCAGAAATGATAATTGTGCAATATTTGCAGAATCCAGTGAATAGGTTATATCATACTTTTATAGTAACAATATTCCTACAATTATACTTTTTAAACTTGAGATTACAAAGTGAAAAACCGGTAGTACCTGAAGCTAATGATCTTATCAGAAAAATGTACATGGATTTTTTGTTAATGTTCATGAACGAAAAACATGTGAAAAGGACACCTTTACATATGATAGATCCATGCCCATCATATGCTTTACATAGGATAGAATGGAAGCCCCTCGATGAAATTAGACTCGATGATAGTGTTCTTCAGTAGCTTCAAATTGTAACAGATGCAGATGTCATAAAACAATTTAAATTACATTGCCAAGCTTTGGTATGTGACATTTATCAAAAGTTTAAAGAAAAATGTGATTTTAAAGATGATTTATTGACTCATTTACTATGCTTCAACCAAAATAATGCTTTGAGCGACAGTTTCCATAAGAAATACGAAAATTTGAACAGTATATTCTTTTATCTTCCTACGCTTGTTATCAATGATGAATCTCTCATGGCTGTAATAAATAAGGAGTGGAAAAATTTAATAGAACACGATATTCCGGCTGACATCGTTAATGAAAGAAACGTTGATATGTTTTGGGTCAAAATGAGTCGATGTCAGGATACAGAAAACTCACCTATATTCAAATACCTTTCCCAATTCGCTTTGAATGTTTTATGTTTACCGAATTCAAATGCTTCGTCAGAACGAGTATGGAGTGATTATAACAGACAAAAAATTAAAAGCAGAGGAAAACTGCAATTTGTAACTATGCGAGGTCTATTGTTTACTTTACAATATATTAAAGATATTGGAGGCCTTTTTTCATTTGAGCCAACATATGAAATGTTTGCGCTAATGATTTTTCATTTGGATGATAATTTTCAAGTCAGGAGAAAAATCACTGATTTCCGTACTTACAAAGGAAGCACATTATCAGATGATTATTTACAAAAATGTAAAGATGATGAACGATTTTGTTTCAAAATAAAAACAAAGTACAATCTTCAGAATGAGGATTGTGAGGAAAAAAAGGAAGATCCCCTTACAGAAATAGTTAAGGCTTTGCTAAATCAATGCGAAGCCATTGAAGGAGGTTTTAAAGAACAGCTTCATAATACACAAAGCACAGTTCTAACTGAGACAAATGAAGAAGTAAATGAACAAAATGGAGTTGATATTGACAGTGTTGATAGACAGGATACCATTCCGATTCCTCGCACGGAAGATATCAGAGGTGATGACGTAATTGCAAATGCTAAACATGATAATGAATACGATGACGTAGAGAACTCGGAGAACAATCTTACTGAAGTAAGCTGTGCTGATGAAACAGAAAATGATGAATCACTAGAACAGAATGATATTGAATTAACAAAAGTAATAACATCAGACATTGTAGAAGCTAGCAATCCCAATCAGATCTTAAAGAATGGCTTGATGAAAAATTACGTACATTACTTGCAAAAATTTGAAACAGTGAATTATTCGGTCGCACTGTACTTCAGAAATAACATGAAACTGGGAATTCATGAAAAGTGTTGGATAGATTTTCAAATGTTTTATTCGTTGATGCCTTTTCAATGGATCGATGGAAAAATTATTGATGCTTGTGCGATAATTAACGAAAAACATTGGCTAAACACAATATTCATCTCAACCGATCAGACTTTCATTTTATTTCAAGATCAATGGATCTTCCCTCCTTCCGATGAATGGATAATGTTTAAAATACAATTTCCTGCAAGTGGAAGAATATTATGTCCATTTGTGCATAACGGCCACTGAAGATTATGGATTATAGATATTGATTCAAAAAATGTTACATTAATCGATCCTTTTAAAAACAATCCATACGAATTAGATTTCGAAGCTAAAAGAGTATACCGTCATTTTCATCGATATTTGGATGCATGTAAATCGAAGAACATACAGAATTTATAGATGGGATTTAGTTTGGTTCGTTGACCAAAATCGTCCCTATCAAGAAGATGGATACAACTGCGGAATATTCGTAATATATTATATGAATGTTATTGGGCGACAAATTAAATTTAATTCTTATTTCAGTGCTAATGAATACAGGTCATATATTCCGGAAATGATTGTTAAAGAATCAGAAAAAATGGACGAAATTTGTCAATTATGTTTCAGAGATCGCAGTGCAGCTCCTTATACAATTTGTAAAGTATGTAGAAGATTGACACATAATTCTTGCACCAGACACATACAGTTTCCATTCATAAACAATGACATATGTTTATTATGTTCTAATGATAGACATTAAATTTGTTAAAATTTTAATTTTGGCTGTTTTCATTCTATTTTAAAAATACGCGTATTTGTGGTAATAATATAGTCCAGTATGATTCAATTGCGAATAAACTATAATTATCTCTTTCATCTGTGTTCTGTAAATTTTTGAAATCGATAAGCATGTAATAATATTAATAATGATAATAATAATCATAATATTAGTATTAATAATATTAATGCGGGCTTCTATCATGCATTTCCTAGAAAATTCAATAGAATTTTTTGGAAATCATAATAGAATGACAGTTTCAACGAATGTTATGAAAAACCAAGCACTGTGCAAGAAAATAAGTTGAACACCAGAAGTTTAATGATGATAATGACAATCATGGTGACAGTGAAGATGCAGATTTTTATGGAGAGGATAAAGTTCCAGTAATCAATCAATGAGGAGTCTCGGCTATTGAGTGGTTTTACGTTGATGACAAAAAGAAAAACCTTTCTTTCAAATATCCATCATCACCGTATACAGGAGACATGCAGCTTGATAGTACCTTAAGCTCTTTGGCGGATGCTTCAAGTAGTTGGAAAATGTACTCTGTCAACCTCAGAGGAAAAGCAAGTAAGCAAACCAAGATGTGTATGAGATATGTTTTGAAGTAAGTCAATTACATGGTAATAAATGAATCAAATTTTTTTTATTACAGTAAATATAAAAGAAGCTTTGGATTCAAGTGATAACTGAATTGTGAAGTGGAAAATAATGCTCTTGAGCAAGTACGCCAAAACCATTTATTAAAAAAAGCATCTTCATTCCAGATTGAAGTATCACAGCCTTCAGTAACATATCAGAATAAACAAAAAGGTAATCTTTTTTTGGATATGCACTATTCCTTTTATATTGTTCATATAAAATTTATTCAAATTTTTATACTATTTTATACCTTTAATGATTTCTAAACAGTAAAATTATAATAAGTTGTTAAAACTTTAAATTATTACTTTTTCAGATTTACATACTCAAGAAAAGGCAAATCGTGAAAACTTACTGTAGATGAATTCAGTTTAACCTTATCCATCAGAAGAAATAGTGGATGCATCCTCTACACTTATTTCGAATGAGCCCTTTATTCGACTAAACAGTTTAAGGTTGTTCGAAGAAAACAATTTTTCGAATAAACACTTTCTTTGAAAAAACAGTTTCAAGTTGTTCGAAGTAGAGTTCTTCGAATGAACACTTTCTCCGACAAAATAATTTGTCATTGCTCGAAGAAAGAAGTCTTTCGCAGAGATGAATGATACATTCAATTAGTTTTAAGATTTTAATTGTGAGATAGGTTTATGAAAATGGGAAACCATATGTAATATTTATTGACATGATTAAAAATGATCTGGATAAATCTAATATGTAATAGAAAGACTCTGATAAAAAAAATGTAAAAATCTGCTTGTGTAGAAGTATAATAAATTGAATAATTTTTATGTAATTTACATTATTTCAATGTATAGATAATATTATACGAGTAATATTAATGAAGTTATTATAAATTGTTAACAATATACAATAATATGCGTTATAACAATTAGTGACAATAATTTATTTCATATTATTGTATATTGTTAATAATTTATAATAACTTGATTAATATAACTCGTATATAAATTTCCTAAATTTATTAATATCCTATATATATATATATACACACAAGTTAAAAAATCTTATAAGTGTTTACTTTATAGTCATATAAAACCTAAAAGAAAGCCATTTATTGGACTGTGACTTCATCCCAAGAAACAAATCTACGTTATTAGTAATACAAAAGCATTATATGAAATTCAACAAATAATAACAATATTTTGATATTTCAAGATCTGCATTAAATAGACTGTAAATAAAAATATTTTTCTTATTATAATACACTTATAAGTCAAAATGAATTACAATACTATTAGATACAATTAAAATTATTTATTACATTAAAATTATTATAATACAATTAAAATATGTTCTGTATTCTTATATAAATTGATTCTAGTACATTATTAAGGCGATCTTCCGTATTACCAGCATTAATAAAGTTATCGTTTTATTAATGGAATTTTTAATTTTCAGAAAATATCTTTTACATTCGTCTCAGTTCGATTTCCATGTTTCGCGGCATTCCAGGGCGGGGGCATTCTCTCTAGATTGCTATATATTGCAATCTAGGGAGAATGCCCCCGCCGCCATGTTAAAATTTTTATTTTCCCAACGCTGGTTATAGGCGACTTTACCTTATATGTATATGTGTGTGTGTGTGTATATATATATATATATATATATATATATATATATATTGTAACGGGGTTTGTCCGCGTTAAATGTAGATTTACTCTACTTAAATTCTCCGTGGGTTTTAGAAAAAGGGGAACAGGGAAAACCATAAACTCACAAATGAAATACACACGTGACGTTAGGTAAAAGGCTACTGCTTATATTATCCAAAAATTGTAACAGAGTAAAAGTACAAATGTGCTTTGTTAGCGTACAATCTCGCGGTCAATCGGAAGCTGATATTGTTGAACGCGCTGGTGAGAGTGAGAGAGAGAAGCTGATACTTACAGTAATGCGAATGACGCTACTACAATAATTAGCCGTAAACTGCGGTCTCGCTTCGGTCCAGCTATCTCGTATGCGGTATGCTCTCTCGACGAAAAACAGTGGCACTCACACGCGTGATCGCAATCTTTATACAATAAATGCCAAGCAACAATGTTATTAATTTCGAGAAGACCGCTTCTTTGCTTCACGGCTCGCGCGCTCGATGCTCGAATCGAATCTCCCGTCTAACCTAACGTTACGCTAGAAGCTTCTCTCTCACGCACTCTGTCACCAGGCGACGCGTTCACAAACCCATCAGCTCTCGTACAGCTCTGGTGCGCGGGAACATCTGAAAGAACCTCACATGCAAATATATACAAACATAGGTATTTAATAAATAGCATGCGGCGTGACGATACTCAGCACAATATATAGGTGATTCTCTGTGAGATGGACCGGCCGAAAAATAGACCTCACTATAACTCTGGGAATTTGTTCTAGAGGTTGCCACGAGTTACTCCAAATTTTTTCAGATTTTTTGAATTGATTGTCTTAGAGTTTCAGGGGGTCAAAGTTGATAAAATCAGTTTTTTTTTGCATTTTGTGCTGATTTTCAAAAATTCATAGCTCCTCAGGAAAGCATTTATCACTATAGGGACATATTACAATTTTTTCTTAAAATTTTCTCAATTTTCAAAAAAAAAAAAAAAAAAAACTTTTGAAATCATATATATGTGTTACAAGTCATATGTGTAATTTAAACCTTGAAATTCAAAATTTTCAAGGTACGACCCATCGGATCCCAACCAAAATTTTTGTAAAGATTGCTTATTTTAAAAGAAAAGTTTCTACGTATGTCCCAACCCATCACACTTGCTCTATTTCTTGCTAAAATTAAAGTTATTACTCATATTTTACATCATTTGGCAAATAATAATCTACTTCCGCCTTTATAATTATAAATTCATCTGAATTAATTATGGTATATATAGTATATATTGTAACGGCACGATTACCGTTCCCACGTAATCGGTCGTGTACAACCGTGACCACGAGTGTCACGTTTATTTTCTCGTTGTAGTCTCCTTGCGCTTGCACGGCTCGGCCATGCGGAGTATCCGTACGCATGCACGGAACGAAGGCGGCAGAGGGGACGGGGTTCAAATAAAGGAATACGCGTGATAAGAGAACGAAAGAATATATTGTAAATAAGAAACGTACACTGCTCGTACGCACGAGCGAGGTTGCGCCACCGCACACTATGCGCGAGAGAGAGGGAGAGAGAGAGAGAGATGGGGCTTGATCGCCCGAATACCGAGAGTGAGAGTAAGGAGGTACTTACAACTACGTCGGTGCCGGGAGGAAGGCCGCAGGTCTCGCAATCGTCCGGACGCTTCGGTTCAGCTGACGAGTGGTGGCCGATCGCAATAGTCGCCGCGGTGGTCTCGGGAATAACCGGGCGAGGTGCTCGGTGCTGAGGGTACGCTTGTAAAATCGTGCACGGGCGCGGGGGACAAGGTGTCGACTCGGACGCTACCGCAATACTGTCGGCTGTACCGCGCGCGTAGCCGAAGGACGCTACGGCCTTTGACACGACGTTGTCATATTTTGGCAACGCGTGACCAATAGGTCGGCAACCTCGCAATTAGACGCGCGCTCTCTCTTAATATGGGCCTAGTATTAGGCACTCTCTCGCTCTCTCTGTCTCTCTCATATACGAGTGTCCGCTGGTGGTTGCTGTAACAAATAATGTATTAATACATGTTGTATATGGCATACGTCCGGAGAGGCGATAACGTGCGTATTATATATGCGACCGTTATAATATATATATATATATATATATATATATATATATATATATATATATAAAATACACAATGAGGTGATATTTCTTAATGTAATAGATAATAATTCTATATGTATAGCGACTAAAATCTGGATTAATAGTTATTTTATAAAATAGTACTTACAGTCATAGACGTGTGAGGTGGTTTTAACTTCTTTTCCCGGACCAACTTATTTGAATCACCTGTAAAAAACAAAGAATAATTTATTTTATCACAAAGAATTGTGTTCTTTAATTTAAAGTTAATTGAATTACAAATAATAAAAGTATACATATCTGATGTTTAATGAGTCATTCACAGTATCTTTATATACACATGACTTTTGTCCAAGTGGACTTTTACACTTTAAACTTTCTCCAGGCTACAGCTCAGACACTGTTATATACGTGGAGTACGAGTTTTCGAGGGTTTAAGTGCATTTTAAACAATATATTTTATTATAAATTATTGGTCCCGGCGCGTATGAGGCTAGGCAGCTGATAGCAGCAGCAGTAGAACTAAAGCTTCATACATATAGAATTATTATCTATTACATTAAGAAATATCACCTCATTATGTATTATATATATCTACTATACATACTCTAATTAATTCAGATGAATTTATAATTATAAAGGCGGAAGTAGATCATTATTTGCCAAATGTTGCAAAATATGAGTAATAACTTTAATTTTAGCAAGAAATAGAGTAAGTCTGATGGATTGGGACATACGTAGAAACTTTTCTTCTAAAATAAGCAATCGTTACAAAAATTTTGGTTGGGATCCGATGGGTCGTACCTTGAAAATTTAGAATTTCAAGGTTTAAATTACACACATGACTTGTAATACATATATATATATGATTTCAAAAGTATTTTTTTTGAAAAATTGAGAAAATTTTAAGAAAAAATTGTTATATGTCCCTATAGTGATAAATGCTTTCCTGAGGAGCTCTGAATTTTTTAAAATCAGCACAAAATGTAAAAAAATCTGATTTTATCAACTTTGACCCCCTGAAACTCTAAGACAATCAATTCAAAAAATCTGAAAAAATTTGGAGTAACTCGTGGCAACCTCTAGAATAAATTCCCAGAATTATAGTGAGATCTATTTTTCGGCCGGTCGATCTCACAGAGAATCATCCATATACATACACATATCCCTTGCAGCATCCCTTTTATCTGGACCATATCTCAAGATGACATTCGGTAAAGCAATCCTGCACCACTGCCGAACACAAGTATCGACCCAAAATCTCCAAATATACGATTAATTATGTTTTTCCTTCACAAACAATAACATTAAAAATTTTGTAAAACACATACTTTTACTATTCAAATGAAAGATAATTACAATACCTATAAATAAATGTAAAAAAAAGTTACGTTTTTTAACTGGTAATACAGAAAAAATTCGAAAATAATTGAAGGAGTTAGTAAAAATTGTCATGAAAAGGAGGATGCCCACGAAATACATTGGAACTATATCTATTTATATCAAAAAATTATATATATATAGATATACCCTTAATGTAAATTATGAAACTTTGGAGGCTTACTACGATTTTTCCCTGCATTTCCCCAAAGAAATTGTTGTAGCATATGAATGGGCGAGATGGTAACCAAATGTTAACGTATAAATTTTACGTTTTTTCGCGTTTTTTATTCCATGGGCATCCTCCTTTATATTATGTAGATAAGATTAAAGAAGTTTAATCGCTAACTTAATGGTAAACAATTTCTTATTAGGATAGATCATTCTTCTTTAACTTGGTTATTATCTTTCATGGAATCAGATAGACAATCAGGTCGAAGGTTAGGGAAATTAGGTCAGTATTATTACCAAATTGTTCATTGGACAGGTAGTTTACATAAGAAGTTTACATAATTAGTACCATCAGAGTGAAAAACAGTTCAAGAAGCTGACAAAGATATTTCTTTCTAGATTGGGAGGATATTTCATCGATGTATCTAATACTAATGAAAGTCATTAGTATTAGTTGATGGAATTCTTTTTAGGGAATGGATTTCTACTAATCTCGTTTACAAGATTCGACAATTAGTTATTCCCAAAAGTAGAATCAAAGATATTTTGAAAAAAGCTCATGATTCACCCTTTAGTTGTCATTTTGGAATTAATAAAACTTTAGAAAAAATTAGAAAAAGATTTTATTGGGCACCTTTTAAAATTTTGATTCTTACTTAGTAAAGGAATTAGAACTTTTATTAGGAGTTAAGAAGACTAGAACGACACTTTTACGTCTGACGAGCGACGATGGCTCGATCGGTAGAGAATCAGGCTAGTAAGTCTTGACGATTTTGGGACACCTTTTGTTTACATAAATATCTACACATCTGAGATCCAGTAGTTCCGATTTCACTTTATACAATGTGTATATTTGACTGCACATAAAACTATAGGTCCCCATCGCTCTACGCGAATACTTTAAAATAGTGGACTCAATGTACTCAAATTAAGTACTCACAAGTGTAGGCAACGCAGGGCCATATAAGACTCGCATGAGGACTTGAAAAGGTTGTAAAAAAACCTTTACATCCTCATACAAATGGTCAGGTTGAACGACAACAATAAACACTTCTATAGTACCTCACTATACATGTACATGACAATCATAAAGATTGGGACCATTGGGTTTCACTTTTTTTGTTAGCTTATAGGTTCTTGAAACATGTAATAACTGGAGTTACCCCAGAAGAGATATTCGCCGGATTCGACCTAAGATTTCCCTGGGATTTAATTCGAGGGTGCTCACCAACAGGAATCCAGGTTAAATAAGATGGAAGCTATATAAATCAACTGAGCAGGAAACTCAAATACATCACCTTGCTTGAGACAAAATATTTGTACAATCAGAAAGAATAAAATCTTGGTACGACAAGAATACTCGAAATGTCGAATACACTTCTGGATAGAAAGTTTGGTTCTTTAACCTAAGCTCAACCCAACCTTCAAAGAACTAAAGGGAAATCACCTAAACTATAATCAAATTGGGTTAATTCTTGGGAAGTCGTCACGAACATTAATGACGTAGTATATTGTATTCGTCGTTCATCAAGACATAAATTCAAGATTGTCATTCAACATCATCATTGGAATTTAGATGAGAGTCAACCCGCTTGGAAAGAAGTTCAATGAATGTAGTTGCATGGATGAAGGTTCGCAGATTGAGGTTACTTAGATGAGATGGGATCGATTGAGTATTTTCGAGAGAGAACTCTTGTAATTGTCGGGACGACAATTTGAAAAAGAAGGAGAAAATGTTATGCCCAGGTCTGAGCGGCGCGACTCAAACATTTGGAATTGTGCGTAGCAACTCGCAACAACTTCACGGTTGTTATTGTTTTGATTACTCTATTCGTATCAGCTTGTTAGAGCTGACGTGTTTATCTTGCGTGTTAATAAAGCCCTTTCCTAGTTTTCCTTTTATAATATCTCGAATAGTGTTTTTACTCCAAGCCCAATCATAACAATATTTGAAAAACACCGATTAGTTGTGTCGACTCGCTCACTAAATGTATTCAATTGATTAGTCATCCGATGAAAGTAGTGACGAAGAAAAGACGATTCGTAATTTTGATACCGAGGCTCAAGGAGTTTTAGATCATGGAACAATACTTAGGAAATCTGCTAATCGCTACAATTTAGTATACGAAACATTCATTAAAATGGAAGCAGGACAACAAGGCGAATTCCTTTGAACGAAATATTTTTATTTAATACATCATGATATTTGTTGAAAGCGGTTGTCCTAACAGAGAATTTGAACTCTTGATATCAAAATTTAACTCTGTCGATTTCCTATCAAGATTTAATTCTGCTGTATACATAATTGAAACGTGGTATAATAGAAATAAAGAAAGTAATTTTGAATGCAAAAACGTACCTAAAAGAAGACTACGTATTTAAACTTGCTCAAAAAACTTTTACATGGAAGTGGAAAATCATCTTAAAGTATTGATTTTACATTATCAAAAGAACAATAATTATTTTAATTATTTATAACTTCTTGCGATATTCATTTAAAAATCTGAACTTTTTTTATGTATTTTTGATGAAAAAAGGAGTTCATAAAAAATCTTATAATAAAAAAATATATTCATACCCCTTCACATGGAATGGTCTATATTGTTATGACCAGCGCGATTCGAGACGTCCAAATCGCGCATAGCAACCGCTGCAACTTCGCGGTTGTTATTGTATTTGTTTATCAGTCTAGCGCTGACAGCCATTCGATTTGCATGTCTAAGCTTGAATAATAAAGTCGTTCTTGTCTATCTTTTCTATAAATAAGAGTGTCAATAATTATTATCCCAACCCGATCATAACATTTTGGGGGCACGTCCGCAAGTGAACGTATTACCCAATGAATGAAGTTAAGATCTGGCACGATGACCTTAACCCGTACACCGCCTCCTTCGCCGCCCCTCATCGCAGTCTCTGAGACTTCACAAGCTGATACGCTTCCACCACCTACTCACACATCACCAATGGTGGAACAACCTTCAATCGCTGATGAAAATACCCAACTTCGACAACAACTCCGGCTTGCCGAATCTACACTTGAAGAGTGCACATTGGAGGTTACCCGCATATCAAAAGAACTCTGCATTCGTGAATCAGAGCTTCTTCAAGAACGTCACCTTCGTGAAGAAGAAGTCAAGAAGATCGAAGCTAAGTATTCTTCTCTTCTTACTGAGTCTCTCCACAGGGAGACATTGGCTGAAATTAACCGTCTCAAAACTACGTCCGGTCGCCGCGAACTCTTTCCTCCTGAAGCTGACACATCACACCCAGTCACCAATAACTCCCGTCTACAACTTCTCAACAGAGCTCTTTTAGACGACGACGAATCTCTACGACAGCATTTACGAGAACTAAGTCATTTACAATTTAAAGACACAAACATAGATAACAGACCAAACAACACTTTCGTTTTTAATCTTAGGATAGATGATTGTAATGATATTTATGAAAAGTATGGAGACAATTTACAGAAAACACAAGTTACACACAACAGTTCAGACACACAGATAACTAGAGATACACAAAATGAAAATAAGTTTAACACTAGACAATCTAAGAGCATAATCAGTGTCTGTCACTCCATTGATATACTTCATGCTAAACGAACTGATCTAATTCAGAAATGACAAGATCTTGAACAACATTTTATTAACTTAAACTGTTCAATGACGATTGTTACTGATATTTCTCATGACACAATCCGTAATCAAATAGGGTATTTTGAAAAGAGAGACAACTCCATAAAAACACATAAAATTATTTGTAAAAAAATTCTATTTCTGAATATGCCATTAATGAATGCCGTAGTTGATGACATCATTCTGAATCAAAATTTGAATGCAAACACACACATACTACAATCGGTAGTTCAGAAGACAGTAAGATCAGAGAGAATCAAAATTAATTCAATAACTAGATTTAAACCACTCGAATATGATTCTCACATGATAGTTAGGAATCGGAGTGTGTTAACAACGAATGCCGCTGTTGATAACACAATTCCGACAAAGGATAAAAGTATAGGTATACTTAGAAAAATTACAGAATCAGTTCTAGGTTATTTTTTGGACATTTCGGAAATATCACTTAAAAATGTGATACTGCAGTTGTTGGGTTCGTTCCGTTTCAGACCCGTAAGATCCGGTTCGAAAGGCTTATTGAGTGGAATATCTGACTTTCTGATGTCGTCGCTGACATCTTTGCTGTTCAGGTCGGGTACAAACGATGACGTCGTACGCATCATGCCGTTCGATGGAAGAGACTGGATCAGAATGATCCTGTGATGACACGTACCAGCAAAGATGAAATATTCTGATAAAAACACTTCACCTGATTGAGATGCACCAACCCGAATGTGACCAATGAAACCGACTTATAAAGACTGCTCTGCTCACGGTTCTTTTGAGCCATGGTTTTTCCCGTGAGCGTGAAGGTGAATACCGGAGCAGGGACTTGAGGAGAGGTACCATGGCATATCAACTCCCCACTCATGTCTGAAGATCACTCTTAACAAACCGTGAAGAAATGAGACGAAAGAGAAAAGGAGTACGAACGGAAGAATAAAGTATAAATTGAAGCTTGGACAGTTAGAGAAAAGATTGGATCGCATGGTTTTTCAAGATGGGAATATTCCTTTTCAAGAGACGGGTCCAATACTATTCCTGTAAGTGATGATTGGAATTGACCTGTAAGCATGGCTCGGTAACTTGATGCCCGGCGTGGATCAAGGTAGAGGATGTTGGTGATTCCTGTAAGTCATCATTGGAATTTAGAAGAGGATCAACCCGCTTGAAAGGAAATTCGGTGAATGTGGTAACTTGGACGAAGATTAACAGATTGTGGTTACTAGAATGAGATGGGACCGACTGAACATCCTTGAAGGAAGTTTGAATGGAAAACTAATACAGACAGAAGACTTAAGATTGTCGGGACGACAATCTAAAGAAAAAAGGGAGAGCAATGTTATGACCAGCGCGATTCGAGATGTTCGAATCGCGCATAGCAACCGCTGCAACTTCGCGGTTGTTATTGTATTTGTTTATCAGTCTAGCGCTGACAGCCATTCGATTTGCATGTCTAAGCTTGAATAATAAAGTCGTTCTTGTCTATCTTTTCTATAAATAAGAGTGTCAATAATTATTATCCCAACCCGATCATAACAATATATATATATGGACTATTCTCTGCGAGATTGATCAACTCAAATATTTTTATTCAATCTATCCTAAATATCTTCTACTTGGAGAATGGAGAAATACAACACGTCAAATTTTTTTAGATTTTTTCCATCAAGCCACTTTGAGCTGCAGAGGATCAACATTGGTGAAATCAGGATTTTCAACATTTTTTGACTATATTAAAAAACGTGGAGCTTCTCTGGAAAGCGGTTATCAACAAAAATGTTTAGCTATTCAAAAAAGTACTGTCAAAATTATATATATTTTGCAAGGTACAACTTGCCTGATATAGGCGACGACTGTCATATATATGGGTTGTACGTGAAAATTTTTCCTAGCTACGGCCCTGAGTTAAGAGCCCGTCATTTTTTTTCTAAGTACATCCCTACTATGCTGCGGCCGCAAGTCAAACGTTCACGCATGTGTACACATGCCCCCATAAGTTGTCCATTGGCGCTTAGAAATAAACACAAGTACAAATTCTTGTACTTGATATATTGGACAACCAAACCTTTTTATGATAAATGTAAGTATTTTTATGACGATAGCAGTGTAATACATGCATGTGAAAGTTGTGTATGTAGCCAAACAAGATTTTTTTTTCAAAAACATTGGTAATTTGGGGTACTTATACTGTACCTATTATAATTTAATTAGCATGATGTTAAAGCTGAGAAAAAAACACGTTAAATGAAAAAAAAAAATTATTGCAATAGCAGTTTTGGTTACCAAGATAATCCGATTGCAACTAAGGTGTATGAATTCTCTTCGCTGCCGCGCGGCTTTCCCCCCACCACCGCGCCGACCGGCCGAAGCAGCTGCGCGGCCGCGCGCGCTCAACTCGCATTGTTCGTCGGTCATTTTAGATGAACTAAACGATGTAGAGCTATCGCATAAAATGTAATCATTTAGAGAATGATTTTAACAAGCACTGTGCCAAATTTTAATTGGAAATATCAAGTAGTTTCGGCGCAATCATCGGTTGAAAAACATTTTTTATCTCGGCTCCTATTGGTCCGATCTTGACAAAAATCATATGAAAATTCATGGATTTTTACGTACTTTAATATGCATTTTACCGTGATTCTCTAACTTAAAAATTGACTAAAAAAAAAAAATTTGTTATAAATGTTGTTAAATATTAATATTTAAAAAACTCATGTTTATTGTTTATTAAGTACGTCATAAGCTGTTGATTAAAGGCGGTTGGACGCAATTATCATTCCTGGATCGGATTGGGCAATTTGAACTTTTCGAGTAAATAATTTTGCAACAAGACGCCATTTTGAGAAAAAAAAAGTTTGTTTGTTTAACAATTTAACAATGAAAACAATTAATTTTGCATTTAGAAATACATGTATCTTTTAGAAAATTCAATTCTGATCAACTTTTGTCTCTACCTTTTTTTACAGAAATGCAATAACAATGAAATAAATCAAGAAAAACTAAAAAAAATGCATTTTTGCAACTTATTTTGCAATAATAACAATGTTCCCGACCTGGCTCATTGTAGAGATTTTATGGCTATTTTCAGTAAGTGACTATCAACATATTTCAACAATAAAACAAACTATAGCTCGAACTTTTTGACAAAATCCTAGGACTCCCGGACTATTTATGCAAAAATGATTCCAAAAAGAATTTTGCCAAAAAAGTTTTGAGAACAGGCTCAAACATTACATTAAAGTTCCAGCTTTCGTTTCAAAAAGTAGGTGAAATGTCAAATTTTTTCCGGAATAAGCTGTGATGATTTTAACAGCCTTTGCTCCCTCTTGCAGAGGACAAACACATGGTGCTACACGTGCTTTCGTTCGCATCTACATCTTCGAGCCCATCCCTTTTAATTTTTCTCGTAATATTAGTTGATACAAGAATATTTTGAAACTCATCGCGGTAAATAAATATTACAATAAATACTATAATTATAATGTATTATTAACCAATAAATTATTAAAAAAAATTTATATTTAAAGAATAAAGACAAATATTAATGATTATATGAATTGCAATATTGTAACGTGGAATTTTCCCGCCCGCACGGGAATTCCAGTTATTTACAAAGTATTTATAACACACACGGCTTTCTTCTTTTATCCTGGCTCGTGGTATCCCTGCAATGGTGAAAAGCGGGAAATGTGGTGGCAATCAGGGTGGAAATTGTTGAACGCAAATATATTGGTTAATAAAGTACTGATATATTCTATTTTTGTTGTTTCAGTCAGTTTCTTTGGCAAACAAATTCGAACTCGAAATAAGATCATGGGCACACGGCCATATTACTAAATCCAAAACTGCTCAATAGTGCTAAATAGAAAAGGGCCGCGAAAATTCCTCTACGATTGCTTCTACTTAAACAAAAGGAAAAACGCCGTCCGCTGAAACGCGCGAAGAAATCCTCTATCGAACGCTGCACGTATTCCTCAATATGTAAATAGTTCCTCTATATATTATCCCGTATATTAAATAATACACCAAACTCTCACCAAATTACTCTATAAATATTCCACAAGAACTCCAATGAAAAACACCTCGTCAACTCTGAGACTCAAAATCTCCTCCAAAATAGTTTTCCAACCGAAAAAACCTCTCCTCAAGCTTCCTCGGCAAAATCTCCAACACCAAGATGGCTTCCCCAAAAGAAAGAGAGGAGCGAAGAAAAACAATAACTGCTGAAAAGCGACTTGATACTAAAATTGCCAGTGACGGAATCAGAGTGCGGACTACCACCAAGGCGTCCGCCGACAGAGTGACGCGGTCGACGCTTCGTCCGAGGAAAGATGCCGCGTTTTTCCCACCCGTCCTCCTTCTTCACGGAAGCGACGATCTGATCACTGAATTTTCCAATTGGTCCTTTATCTGAAATAAATCCTCTATTGGCCATTAATAGACCACCACTAATTTATTCCTCTATCCGTGATTTTCCCCAGCGCCCTCTTTTCCAAATCCAATTTTATCATTGGTTAGAAAATCAATTAACGTCCTCTATGTATTTCCTCAAAATGCAAATTCGCGCCCCCTTTATGGATATCGATCAATTAATCAATCATGTCGATGTCCATCCGGTGGCTCCACCTATAGATAATCTGTAATCCGCGCGATATTTGAAAAGCCCCTATCATCCTCGAAGATTTCTAGCCCGTATATTCCTCTATACATCTCTATGACGTCCACAAGTCAACATAAAGTCAACTCTGAGCGCTCCAAACGCCGTCAACTTCGCGCCACTATATTCATCTCTCTCTCTCTCTCTCAAGCACACACTCGATTCCCACTCTCGCCAAATGTCTCTCTCCCGCGCGCGCCGACTCTCTCTCCCTCTCTCTCGCTCACGCTCACACTCGCGCTCTCCCCTCTACACACCGCCGTATGCATGTAACCGTGTGCGCGCGGCCGCCGGCTCGCTTCCTGCCATGCCCCCTCCCGAGCGCCGATGCACTGCGCAGGTGTGACTCGAGAGCTCACATCCTGCGCTCCGCACGCGGTCGGTCAGAGGCAACTCCTGCGAGCGCCACCGAGCGCTGGCTCCGCTCCAGGAGCTGTCAACTCGCCGAGAGTAAGTCAGCTGGCCGTACAACAATGATCACGACGCAGCAATAATTATTGCTACGTCGCAATATATATGATTATTATTGTTAACAAATTATTTGTTAATAACGTTTTCGGACCAGGAAGTAGGGACTACCGCAGTGCGCACGTAAATTGTATACAGGAGGTAAACAAATCCATAAGTTTTTTAGACGTATTATTGATCAATGAAGCAGGTGAAATAGAAACTGATTGGTACACGAAACCAACTTTCTCTGGTAGATTTTTGCACTTTAAATCTCAACAACCAATTAGTCAAAAAATTGCCATGCTGTAAAATCTAGTTGACAGAGCGGTGAAGTTATCAGATAAATGTTTTCACCAGAACAACATTGACATTATAAAAGGTCTATTATTTGATAATGATTACCCCTCTGATTTCATAGATCAATACTTCAAAAAACGATTATCTGCAATCAAAATGACAAAACAACAGGAGCAACGTGCGAAGAACAATGTATATCAACAATCACATTAGTATACCGTACATCAATGGTTTCTATAAGCGAGTGCGTCATTCGTTTAAGAAAAACAACATTATGACTAGTCCAAAAATACATAGTAATATGAGCAATGTTATTGTGAAAGGAAAGGATAAAAAAGAGAAACATCTAGAGAATAATGCTGTTTATAAACTTAGATGTAATGATTGCACGGCTACATATGTAGGCCAAACAAAATGAAATGTGTGTACACGTATTGAGGAACATAGGAAGTCTAAGGACAGTGTCATCTCCGAACATATTAAAAAATACAATCATAAATTTAATTTTGAAAAATTTAATATAAAGGACAAAGAAAATAATTTAAATAAAAGATTAATCTCGGAAATGATGCATATACATTTACAAGATAATGGTATCAATAAGAGAGAGGATACCCAGAAACTCAATAACGTGTACACACATTTAATATACCAGCCTAAGAATTAAAATCGATTCTGTGTACATCGAAAAGATGAGGTGATGTGTAACGTCATACGTAAACAAACCGCGTTAAAGACTTTTCGCAGTATATAAGCGACGGCTGCCGGCTACTTCCTCACTTCCGAGACAGTAGCTGACAAAGCCGCATAAACAATAGCTGTGTCACTCGGCCTCTCTCTTCCCCCGCTGTTAATGAGCCGGGGGAAAGGATTATCGAAATGTACACAAATCATATCTGCTCCAATATGTAAGTTTGAAAAATATCGCTTTTGTATGTATTACTCTGTTCTGCTTAAGTTTGTATGTTTATTGTTATCTAATAAAATTGACAGTTTCCTGATGAGGGCGACAATGATCGCCGAAACGTCGTTTTGTAAGAAAGGGATTTTGTTTTCTTAGACCCTTTCATAACCACTGACTCGGAGAGATCGATATAAGTCAACGAAAGAATATTAAATTGTATACAGATTAAAGGAATTGTTACAAGAATACTTTTCGTCTTAGAATTTTTTTTACAATTTAACTGTATTTTTTTTAAAGCCATATAAAGTATTTTTAAAAATTTCAATGACCTAATTGATTTTTTGAGGTTAGAAAATGGTCGAATGCTATTTTGGCAGTGAAAAGAGTTATCTTCATGCTTTTTTTGGTCTGAATCCAATCAAGCAAAACTTAAAAATTTTCAATTTTAATGTTTATGTTGCATACATAACTGCTCAAATATCTTACTATATTATATAGTTGTTTTGAGCCGCGGTGGAATCTGGCCCCCCCCCTCGCCCCCCTCGCCCCTCCTCGTCCCCCCTCGCCACCCCTAATTAGCCCCCTCAGCCCTCCCTCAAAAGAACTACGAAACGTTTCAAAAGTTTGGTTATTTTTATGCATTTTGCCCCCCTACGTCCCCCTCGCCCCTCCTCGTCGCCCCTCGTCTCCCCTCCGCACCCTCTCAGCCCCCCCTCAGCGCCCCCTCAGGTGAAGGTGCTAGGTAGATGGTCAGCTTCATGGGTCGAGGAGTGTGTGAACGGTGGTGGTTAATAACTGTAGTAATAAGTGGACGGTGCAGGGATAGGTTGAATAATGGTCGCGATTGAAGTCATAAGTGAAAGGTTTGGTTGTGAAAGTTATGGTTAGTATCATAAGCGGAATATGTAGATTATAATTGAAGTAGGAAGACATGATCAGAGATAGTGATAAGCGTAATCAGAAAGTCATAGATGTAAGAGATTGGTAGAGATTATGTGTGGAAGGTGGAGATCACGATTGCTTTCAAAAAACCGCTGCTAACTGAGTAGCAGAATGCTTTCTCAAAGGAACATAAGCAGTACAGAATTGGATATACGTAAGGTTTGGCCACGGCTGCGGTTGAGAGTTTAAAATTGGCCATAAATTAATTTATATTTCAACAATGTCATCATAAATGCTTTTCTAATGTTCTTGTAATACTATGTCTGCTATTACAGCGACAATATCTATCTGCTATTAAAACGAGAAAATTAAGCTTTGTCTTTAAGAAAGCAAAATTGATTGCGATTGATTCTTATGACGCATTAAAATTAAATTTCTTGAAATTAGTCTGCGTTTCAGTGACAATGTGTTAACAACTTTTATTTTACTTTTTTAGTAATGTCTGCTATTACAGCGACAACATTTATTTTACTTTTTTAGTAATGTCTGCTATTACAGCGACAACATTCGTTTAATCTTATGCTGACACGTTAATTGAATTAAACAATTAATAAATTTATGATTTAATAGTTAGGCACTGTCAAATTACTGTACTTATCAATTATAATCTTCTGTTGAAAATAAATCATACATTTTGTTCCCTGTTGAAATTGTACTATTTTATTTAAATATATAATAACATTTCTTTATACTAGTACTGATCACCTTTATATATGCACGAAATCATTCTACAAAAATACTTTTTTTCAAAGAAAAACTTTACGCAGAATTGACTATTGTTATACTTTAAAAAAACATGTACTTATATAGTATAAATATAATGTAGCGTATAATCAATTAATTTTGTTTAGGCAAGGCAGTTAGGCAAGGATGGCAGAAAAAAGTGCAGGGTATTAGACTAAAGTGAAGGATGATATTAAAAAGTGCAGGGTATAAGATTAAAGTGCGGGGTGATAGTAAAAAGGACAGGGTAGTAGAGTAAAAGCAGCTGCATACCAAATTAGGAAGCTATTTAAAGACGTGTTTCGCACGGGTGGGCGGGTGGGACAAATAAACCATCAATCGCCTCCAAAATTTAATCAGATCTAAGTTAGAAGTGCCATAACATGTCCACAAAATTCGAGCTCGATATATCGATCCGTTTGAGAGTTATGGTGAATACAATTTTTGGCACATACATACGAACGTACGTACGTACGTACATACATACACACATCCGTACAATTTTCAAAAACACGTTTTTCGGACTCAGGAAGACTCAAAACCTAAGAATTCATGAAAATTATCGATTTGAAAATTTGCACCGTTACAAAGCTTTCTCTTTGAGAAAGCAAAAGCCCGACTTTACTTATAAAAATTCGATTTTACTTATGAATCATGTAGATCGAACATAATTTGACTAAAATTTGACGCTCTTTCAGAATCTGGCATTAGATTTGGTATATTCATGGCAACAATTGCTGAAAAATGAATTTTTTTGAAAAAATGTCATTTTCGAAAGTTAATGTAAATTCCAGAGAAGCTCTAATAAACCATCAATCGCCTCCAAAATTTAATCAGATCTAAGTTAGAAGTGCCATAACATGTCCACAAAATTCGAGCTCGATATATCGATCCGTTTGAGAGTTATGGTGAATACAATTTTTGGCACATACATACGAACGTACGTACGTACATACATACACACATCCGTACAATTTTCAAAAACACGTTTTTCGGACTCAGGAAGACTCAAAACCTAAGAATTCATGAAAATTATCGATTTGAAAATTTGCACCGTTACAAAGCTTTCTCTTTGAGAAAGCAAAAGGACATTGTAAGGCTAGTTGGAGAAGAAGGAGATGATTGAATACAATAGATGGATGGTGGAGGTTCTGGGTATAAGGTAGATTGCAGAGCTAGAAATGGCAGGTGTTGAGTGGGGGCCATAGGTGTACGTGATTGGTGAATGTTAGAAGTCATAATTAGAGGTATTAGTGGGACGCTGGCGATCATGATTAAAAGCGATATGTGGAGGGTGGAAGTGTTGGTGAAGGGAAACGGTAGACTTCATGGGTGTAGATGAAAAGTGTAGGATAACAGGTTGACGGGAAGTTCATGGCTAGATTTGATAGATGGAGGCTGAATATCATGGGTGATAGGTGAAGGTCAGAAGTCATGGGTGACGCTGATAGTGGGCGTTATAAGGGATAGGTGGAGTGTCGAAGTCATGATTGGAGTCGTAAGTCGAAGGGGAAAATGACACGTAGTGTAGGAGAACTGGAATGCATGTAACAGATGAACAGTAAAGGTGCTAATTAGTCGGTACGCTTCATGGGTCGATATTATAGGTGGTGCGGTTTGAGGTTACGAGTAAAGATGCTAGGTGATGTGTGGAATTCATGTGTGGAGGTGATAGGTGTAGGCAGAGAGTGTAAACGTGTGTCCAGATTATGCGTAAAATGTTGTGGTGGTCATGACTGTAGTTATAGGTGGCCAGTGTAGGAGATAGATGGAGTGTAGAGTTAATGATTGAAGTCATAAGTGAAAAGTATAAGTGATAGGGAGAGAATGAGGATATAATTGCAGGCATAAGTGGACGATGTAGGAAAAAGGTGAATTATGAAAGTTATGGTTAGTATCGTAAGTGGAATGTATAGATTATAATTGGAGTCCGAAGACATGATCAGAGATAGTGATAAGTGTAATCAGAAAGTCACAGATGTAGGAGATAGGTACGAGTTGAAGTTATAAGTAAAGATGCTAGGTATTGCGTGGAATTCATGTGTGGAGGTGTTAGGTTTAGGTAAAAAGTGTGAACATATTTGCAGTTTATGCGTAAAGGGTGGTGGTTATGACTGTAGCAATAGAGTGTGTGTGGTTCACGTGGATACAGTAGGAGATAGGTGGAGTGTGGAAGTCACGATTGGAGTTATAAGTGGAAGGTATAAGTAATAAGAAAAAAACGAGGACATAATTGCAGGGAATAGGTGTTCGGTAGAAGCTACGAGTAAAGGTGGTAAGTGGTGGTGAAAGTTATGGGTGAAAGTTGTAAGTGGTAGGTCAATTAGCTAGAAGGACGGTGGACTTTATGGGTCGAGATAGAAAGTGGAGGTAATAGGAGAATAAGAAGGTCATAGGTCCGGATATAGGTAAAGATTAAAATATTCAGGGGTCGAGGGTCGAGGGTCTAGGTTGTAGATGATCGGTAGTGGATAGAAATTAACGGTGAAGGTGACAGATAGTTGGTAGACTTCGTGGTTGAAAATGATCGTTAACAGGTAGTTTAGAGCTGGAAATGCCAGGTGTTTCGGCGAAGCCGTGGGTGTAGGTAATTGGTCAATGTTAGGAGTCATGATTAGACGTAATAGTGGGAGGCTCGAGGTTGTGATCGGAGGCGCTAGATGGAAGGTGGAAATGATAGGTAGAGAGTTAAGAAGATAAGGTTGGTGTAATAAGTGGAGCGTTACGTAATAAATTGGGGTGATAGGTGGAGAACATATGCAGAGAATAATAATTTTAGTTGAAAGTCATAGGTAAAGGATAGATTTTATGATTTAATCGGTCACATAAGTCGAGATTATAGGTGATGTGAGTAAGGTACTAATAGCTGAGAGACGGTGGAGTTTATGGGTAGATGTAGGTGGATGAAAAGGTCATGGGTCAAGGTGATAGGTAAAGGTTTGAAGTTTTGAGTAGAGCTGATATATAGGGGTTATGTGTGGACGCTGGAGGAAAAAACTAGAAGCGAGGTGTCGAGGATGTAGATGATCGCTGGTACATAAAGGTTGAATGGTGAAGATGATAGGTAGTTAATAGACTTCATGGTTAGGGATCATCGTGGAGAAGATAAGGAGAGGAATCAGACGGAGGGTGGAGCTGATGGGTGAGCTATTTTTATAATAACATTTTTTAGTATCATTTATATACCATGAATTTTATGGCAGTAGGCAAATTTATGAATTATTATAGTTCTAACAGTCAATAAAATATGCATATATTTAAAAATTGAGATTTGAAAATCTAAAAATTTCAAATAAAGTCTTGAAATTGTTGCTGTAAATTATTTTTGTTTATTGCCAATATAACAACTGAAATAATGGGGGTTGGCGAGTGGAGCAAGCGGGAGGTACCTCCTAGTGTGTATATATATATCATTTTCGCAGTATTTTTTCTGAACAGCTAAACATTTTTGTAGAGAACCGCTTTCCTAAGAAACTACACATTTTTTAATATAGTTAAAAAATGCCAAAAATTCTGATTTCACCAATTTTGACCCTCTGCAGCTCGAAGGACCTAGATGGAAAAAAGCTAAAAAAAATTGAGTAGTTATATTTCTCCGAGTAGAAGAGATTTAAGATAGTTTGAATGAAAAAAAAATTTAGTCGGACGATGTCACAAAGAATCGTATATAGATATATGTGGAAATCCACCAGAAAGTGCAAGTCGGTCGAAAAATTGCACTTTTTTATTTTTGAGGGCACACCTATCGGACCATGGTAGTTTTGTTGTGCAGCTCATTTCAAACAATAAACCGGTGTGTGCTTCATCAAAACCCTATGCCAACAAAGAGCTACAGGCGAAAAACCGAAAAAAATGACCGCGTTTTTTGTTCTAAAAATTAAAAACCGAGCATTATCTACAGTGTTATAATTTTTTAGATTTTTTTATATACACAGTCTTAAAGTACAAGAAAGGACCTTTAATTTGCAAATAAATTTTTCTGGATCGGATGCACTGGTCAAAAGATACGCACATTTAAATATAACGTACCCTGTTTCAGGTGTTTACGAAAATAGCCAATTTTATGCTTTTTTCTTTAAATCCTTTTAATTTTTGATCCAGGCATTCGTTTTTAACGATTAATAGCTTAAATTAAAGGTCTTATCTTCTACGTTTCTGCCAATAAGTTTAAATTCAAATTTTTTAATGTAGTGAGCTATATATATGCTTCTCAAGTAGATCTATATTTGAAAGCATATATATAGCACACTATATGTTATAAAAAATTTGGACCAATTATCAAAAAAGTAGAAGAAAGGAGCTTTAATTTGAGCTTTTAAAAATTAAAAGTATACAACTGGATCAGAAGTTTCAAGCGTTTGAAAAACGGGAAAACTCTGGATTTACCAAAATCAAGTAATTTCGTGCAAATAAGTAAAATTTGCCTTTTTTTTAAACCTCGTACCTTCCGATCCCACCAACCGATTCCAAAGTTTGATATTTCAAAATAAAGCTCTTATCTTCTACTTTTTTTTAGTTCATCTCAAGTTGAAGTTTCTTATGCAATACGCTATATATATACTTCTCAAAATCAGTATAAAACGATCAACTTGAGAAGCATGTTCATGGCATAAGAAAATTAAATCGATAACCATGAAGGTTTAAATAAAAAAAGAAAAATGATTATTTTAATACGTTTTTTCATTTAAGTACTCGACAAAATTCATAGATTTTTCCGTTTCTTGAAATTCTTCTCAATTTTGATCTAGTCATGCGTTTTCAAAGTTTAATAGCTTAAATTAAAACTATTTTGTTCTACTTTCATATTAATTTATCAGATTTCAAATTTTATTGTGCGAAGATCTATATATATGCTTCTCAAGTTAATCGTTTTTCACTGATTTTGAGAATCATATATACGTATCCTATGAGAAACTTCAACTTTTGATAAATTAGTATAAAAGTAGAAGATACGAGCTATAATTTGAGCTATTAAACTTTGAAATCGGTCGGTTGGATCGGAAGGTACGAGGTTTTGAAAAAATTTCGTTTTTTAATTTGAGGTAGAAAGACTAGAAAATAAGTTTGGTCCAATCGCCATCCTTCTATATACTTTAGTTTATTTGCAAATCGAACAAAACCATGAATTCGTCGACAACGTGATTTTTTTTTGGATTTGCAAATAAACTACAGTATACAGAGGGATGCTGATTCAACCAAACTTATTTTCTAGTCTTTCTACCTCAAATTAAAAAAAGAAAAAGTAGAATATGGTAATTATTGACTGATTTACGGTATTTTTTACCGGGTACCGCGATTTGAAGTAAGATTTTTGGCTTCGAATACTTCCATCGGAAACTGAAAATCTTACTTAAAAACGTAGCACTCGGCAAAAATAGCCATAAATCAGTAAAATATTATCATAACTAGCTCTTTCTTTTTTTGATTTGAGGTAGAAAAACTAGATAACAAGTTTGGTCGAATCGGCATCCTTCTATATACTTTAGTTTATTTGCAAATCGGAAAAAACCATGAAATCGTCGATAACGAGATTTTTTCCATTTGTAAATAAACTAAAGTATATAGAAGGATGCCGATTGGACCAAACTTATTTTCTAATCTTTCTACCTCAAATTAGAAAAAGAAAGAGTAGAATATGACAATTATTGACTGATTTACAGTATTTTGCTTTCTCAAGGAGAAAGCTTTGTAACGGTGCAAATTTTCAAATCGATAATTTTCATGAATTCTTAGGTTTTGAGTCTTCCTGAGTCCGAAAAACGTGTTTTTGAAAATTGTACGGATGTGTGTATGTATGTACGTACGTACGTACGTTCGTATGTATGTGCCAAAAATTGTATTCACCATAACTCTCAAACGGATCGATATATCGAGCTCGAATTTTGTGGACATGTTATGGCACTTCTAACTTAGATCTGATTAAATTTTGGAGGCGATTGATGGTTTATTAGAGCTTCTCTGGAATTTACATTAACTTTCGAAAATGACATTTTTTCAAAAAAATTCATTTTTCAGCAATTGTTGCCATGAATATACCAAATCTAATGCCAGATTTTGAAAGAGCGTCAAATTTTAGTCAAATTATGTTCGATCTACATGATTCATAAGTAAAATCGAATTTTTATAAGTAAAGTCGGGCTTTTGCTTTCTCAAAGAGAAAGCTTTGTAACGGTGCAAATTTTCAAATCGATAATTTTCATGAATTCTTAGGTTTTGAGTCTTCCTGAGTCCGAAAAACGTGTTTTTGAAAATTGTATGGATGTGTGTATGTATGTACGTACGTACGTACGTTCGTATGTATGTATGTGCCAAAAATTGTATTCACCATAACTCTCAAACGGATCGATATATCGAGCTCGAATTTTGTGGACATGTTATGGCACTTCTAACTTAGATCTGATTAAATTTTGGAGGCGATTGATGGTTTATTTGTCCCACCCGCCCACCCGTGCGAAGCACGTCTTTAAATAGCTTCCTAATTTGGTATGCAGCTGCTTTTACTCTACTACCCTGTCCTTTTTACTATCACCCCGCACTTTAATCTTATACCCTGCACTTTTTAATATTATCCTTCACTTTAGTCTAATACCCTGCACTTTTTTCTGCCATCCTTGCCTAACTGCCTTGCCTAAACAAAATTAATTGATTATACGCTACATTATATTTATACTATATAAGTACATGTTTTTTTAAAGTATAACAATAGTCAATTCTGCGTAAAGTTTTTCTTTGAAAAAAAGTATTTTTGTAGAATGATTTCGTGCATATATAAAGGTGATCAGTACTAGTATAAAGAAATGTTATTATTTATTTAAATAAAATAGTACAATTTCAACAGGGAACAAAATGTATGATTTATTTTCAACAGAAGATTATAATTGATAAGTACAGTAATTTGACAGTGCCTAACTATTAAATCATAAATTTATTAATTGTTTAATTCAATTAACGTGTCAGCGTAAGATTAAACGAATGTTGTCGCTGTAATAGCAGACATTACTAAAAAAGTAAAATAAATGTTGTCGCTGTAATAGCAGACATTACTAAAAAAGTAAAATAAAAGTTGTTAATACATTGTCGCTGAAACGCAGACTAATTTCAAGAAATTTAATTTTAATGCGTTATAAGAATCAATCGCAATCAATTTTGCTTTCTTAAAGACAAAGCTTAATTTTCTCGTTTTAATAGCAGATAGATATTGTCGCTGTAATAGCAGACATAGTATTACAAGAACATTAGAAAAGCATTTATGATGACATTGTTGAAATATAAATTAATTTATGGCCAATTTTAATCTCTCAACCGCAGCCGTGGCCAAACCTTACGTATATCCAATTCTGTACTGCTTATGTTCCTTTGAGAAAGCATTCTGCTACTCAGTTAGCAGCGGTTTTTTTCCGAATACCGCGTTTTGAAGTATGAATTTCGGTTTTTTTTTTGTCGCAATCATAACACTAAATAATACTTTCGTTCTACAATAATTTTCTTTCCAGGTGCTCGGAGAACTAAGCAATCTGTCAAATCATTTAATTTAATGGACTGCATACTTCCCGAGGATGATCTTGACTTTATAAATAAGGCCTTCGAATGGGACTCTGAAGAAGACGATGATGATTTTTCGAATCCCGAGCGTTCGAGTGCACCAAAAAAGAGAAAGATCGTAACGGGTGATCTTACTCTTGCGCTTGATCGGGCAAGAGTAAGTAATCGGGATGCTTCTCGGATTTACGTAGCCATAGCCCATAACCTTGGAATAGATATCGATGAATTGTTTGTAAGCCCAGAATCGATTCGCCTATCACGATTGCGCCATCGATAAAGCCTCTCAAAAGACATAAAAGATAGCTTTGTAGAAGAACATGCTTTGCGTCTTTTTATGCATTGGGATGGCAAACAATTTCAAGATCCTGACGACAAATACGGGAAGATTGAGCGACTTCGAGTGTTTTGTACGGGCAAGGACACCAAGCAGATGATTGGTGTTCCTAAAATATTAAGGGGAACAGGAGAAAAGCAGGCAAAAGCAGTTGTAAAACTGCTCAAAGAATGGGAAATCGCGCATGAAGTATGCGGCCTCGTCTTTGATACGACCGCATCTAATACTGGGGCCACAGGTGGAGTTTGCGTCTTAATTGAAAATGAGTTAGGACGCAAGCTTTTACATTGTGCTAGTAGGCATCATGTCTACGAGCTCTCACTGAAATCAGCTTTTGAACAAGCCTTAAACTGTACATCTGCTGGTCCAGATTTACAGATTTTTAAGATATTTCAGCAGGAGTGGCACCGTATTAATACGGAAAACATCACGTCGGGAATTGAAGATGCGGAAGTTTTTGAACACGTCAAAACCGACGTGCAAAATCTTCTTGATTCTGCAAGACAACAGCTTCAGATAAAAAGCATAATATACACAATTATACAGTTATTCGAAAATTAATTTACTATTTAATACAATAAAAAACTTATTTTTTTCAGACTCCATTTTCTAGAAGTGACTATAAGGAGTTTTTGGAGCCTATAGTCATATTTCTAGGAGGGAAATTGGAAGGGGGTTTAAAATTCAAGGTCCTTATCACCATTCATCACGCTCGCTGGATGGCGAAAGCGATTTATTCGCTTAAAATATTTTTATTTAGACAGCAGTTTAAATTAACATCGAATGAATTGGTCGGTTTCCGGAATATGTGCCTTTTTATTACTTTAGTGTATCAAAAGGCCTGGTTTAAAACCAATATTCCGGAAATCGCACCAAGGATAGATCTGTAATTTTTAAAAGACACAGTAAAGTTCGGCAGCATCAACAAAAATATTTCTGAAGCTGTGTTTAAAAAATTCAGCAAGCATTTATGATACCTAGGGGAAGAGTTAATCGCATTAATTCTCTTTGATGATGAAGTGTCTCGAGAATGCAAAATTCTCATTTGCAATGCGATTAACTTAGGTCTCTTAAAGGATGATAAACTTTCACTGAAAGCAGATTTCAATTTATTGGAAAAATATGGAGTTGATGACTTATCTTTGGATAAGTTTGCAAGTGGTCAAACTATTAATTTTTTCAATAAATTGAAACTATGCACTAGCTTCTTAAATGTTGATCCCCAACATTGGGAAACCAGAGAGGATTTAAAGAAGCTAAAGAAGTTGTACAAGCTCTAGAAGTGGTTAACGACCACGCAGAAAGAGGTGTACAACTTGCCTCTCAATAGAATTGTTTTTTAAGTAAAAAGGAAAATGTTAGGCAGAACATAATGCAGATCGTCGAAAAGCACAGAAATCTTTTTAAAAATTGCAGTCGTGATTCTTTAAAAAAAAGAATAGGAGATTTTATATTTAAAAATAAAGTATTGTAAACTAGATTAAGTTAAACATTGTTTTATTAAATTCGTTAAAATAACATTTTTTGCAATTAATTTATTAATAACAATAATTTGTTATTAATAAATTAATTGCAAAAAAATATTATTTTAACTTACTTCATATAATTACTTCATATGATTAAGATATGATCAAATATGACTGATTTATGGCTATTTTTGCCGAGCGCTACGTTTTTAAATAAGATTTTCAGTTTCCGATGGAAGTATTCGAAGCTAAAAGTCTTACTTCAAACCGCGGTACTCGGAAAAAAATACCGTAAATCAGTTAATAATTACCATATTCTACTCTTTCTTTTTTTAATTTGAGATAGAAAGACTAGAAAATAAGTTTGGTCGAATCGGCATCCCTCTGTATACTGTAGTTTATTTGCAAATCCAAAAAAAATCATGTTGTCGACGAATTCATGGTTTTGTTCGATTTGCAAATAAACTAAAGTATATAGAAGGATGGCGATTGGACCAAACTTATTTTCTAGTCTTTCTACCTCAAATTAAAAAAAGAAAGAGTAGAATATGGTAATTATTGACTGATTTACGGTATTTTTTTCCGAGTACCGCGGTTTGAAGTAAGACTTTTAGCTTCGAATACTTCCATCGGAAACTAAAAATCTTGTTTCAAAACGTAGCGCTCGGTAAAAATAGCCATAAATCGGGTGAATTTCATCATAGCTTGCTCTTTCTTTTTTTAATTTGAGGTAGAAAGACTAGAAAATAAATTTGGTCGAATCGGCATCCTTCTATATACTTGAATTTATTTGCAAATCGAACAAAACCATGAATTTATCGACATCGTGGTTTTTTTTGGATTTGCAAATAAACTACATTATACAGAGGGATGCTGATTCGACCAAACTTATTTTCTAGTCTTTCTACCTCAAATTAAAAAAAGAAAGAAATATTTTGAAATAAGATTTTCAATTTTCAGATGCAAGTTTTCGAAGCCCGAAATCTTACTTCATAAAGTCTTCGTAAAAATCTTAAAGTCATATTTTTCATTTTTTTTTAAGTAGAAAAAATTAATTTCCAAATCTTTTGTGATTTGCATAATTATTATTAAAGATTTATTTAGTCATTTAAAATAAAAAATTTTGTGGCAATAACTTATTAACAACAAATTACTTCATAATAATAATACTTGTTGCAATATATGTAATTATTAAAGTTTAGCTTTATTCATTAGAAATAATTTTTTTTTAATAATTAATTTGTCAATAGCAAATTACCTCCTATAATTAAAATATATTTAAATAATAATAAATTTTTTCTTAAATTAATTTATTAATAATAAATTATAATTATAATGTTTATTATAATATTTATTTGATACCCCTCTTTTCGAAACATTTTTTAATTTTACTGAATTTTCGAATATTATTGATTTTACGGGAAAAGTAAAAAAGGGATATAGCTGAGAACGACGGCACGTGTAGGAGGGCTGTTAAAGTATCATAGTAGCTTATGCCTGAAAAAAATTTGACTTTTCACTTACTTTTCGAAGCGAAAACCGAATCTTTCTCTGGACTTTTAGGCCTGTTATTCAAATCTTTTTGGCAAAATTCTTTTTGGAATCGTTTCTGCATGAATGTAAGAATACTGTGTCAAAATTTCAAAGCCAGTAGAAGGTATCTTAAATCGACTCCAAAGATGAGTAGTTTTAGTCGAAATACGCACCTGTTAACTTGTTTAAATATTAACTTTTTTGTACCAAACTTTTTCGAGTCTATTGCTACGAACACGGTGATAAGCCTGAGAAAAAAAAATATCGAAAAATGACTGTAATTTCATAGTTATAAACGTAAACTTGTTTGCCTATGTTATATCCTATTTAAAAAAAATAAATCGCGTGGGTGCTATTAAATATTATTCGATTTGAAAAATTCAAAATCTGTTGTACTCGTACTGAGCCTCCCCTCCGCTACGGCTTTTGCCATTTGAAATTCGCACTATAGGACACGGAACTGGGCAGCCTAATATATATATATATATATATATATGGGTGATTCTCTGACAAATCGAGTGCGCCATTTTTTGACTTTGGCCAAAAATATTTTTAAAACATTCTTTACTAGTCTATGAGTGCCCCTGAATTTTTTCAGATTTTTCCCATCACTTTCATTTAAGTTACAGAGGCTCAAAGTTGGCATAGTAAGCAATTTTTGCATTTTTTGCCTATTTTCGTTAATTTGTAGCTCTTCATGGAAACATTTTTAACGATAAACACATAGAACCTTTTTTTTAGCAAATTTGCTCTAGTTTAAGGGAAAAATATTAGCAAAGTCATTTATATATATGATTGCTTCTACGTATAAACCTTTTAAGCCTTGAAATCAAGTTTTCAGCTTGATCGATCATCAATATCGAAGCCACAAAAATTTGAAAAGATAGTTTAACTCACTATAAAAGAACTTTTGAAAGTCTCAGAATGTCAGAGGCCTTGGTTTCTCTGTGAGAAATAAATATTACAGCTTATTTATTAAAAAACACAAGTTTATTCAAAAGGACTTGTTTCACGCATCAAAAAATGTAGGTAAAACAGTGCAATATTAGCATAATCCATCGAAATTTTGTTGTACTATATTATAAAAATGCTATAGAGTATCCCTATATAATCAGTTTTTACATTTATAATAATGAAAATAAACTAAACAAGATTTTTTATATTTTGAAAAGCGCACCCGGGTGTCATATACTCAATATATAATATAGTTTCAAGGATATTTGACTTACATAAAAGTCAATAAACAATTAATTATAATCAATACATCCATGCTCATGATTTATTTTTATTTAGTTTTATTTAAAAACAAATTTTAAAAAGCATGTTTTAAGAGAAAGCAAATTAAGCTCTAGCAGAAGGGACTCTATTTTTCCATCTCTCAATAATAAATGCATAAATGTAGTAAATTTACCATATTGTGTAGAACACAATATGTGTAGTAAGATTGATATGCAATTTTTGGTAAATTTTGTGTTCTACATATTGTGTTCTACACATATTGTGAAAAAATGTACCTCGAAGTCCGAGGCCAGCTCAGCGAGCTACGCGCATACGCGAAGAGTCGAGAGCAGCTTGAACTGCAGCAAGCTACATTTTTTCACTTGTAACGTTATAAACTCTTAATATAAACAAAATAATGTATAACATATTCATATGTGCGCATTCGTCGTTAAATTCTTTAACTCAGATATCAAGTCTCAGTTCTCTAGGCGTTTTCATAAAAAAGATTACCTAATCGGAAGACACAAACTTTTTCCCGTTGCTGTATGTTTATCTATTATAACATTATTTTTACATCTAATGAATGTTTTTGGACTTTTCTCACCTACTCTGTTTTGTTCGCTAGATCCTATAGTATATTCTCATCTACTTTTTTTACCGTCAATCTTTCCTAAAATTTTTTTAATTTGGTCTAAAGTTTAAATTTACTACATTTATGCATTTATTAGAGAGAGATGGAGAGATAGTCCCTTCTGCTAGAGCTTAATTTGCTCTCTCTTAAAAAATGATTTTTAAAATTTGTTTTTAAATAAAATTAAATAAAAATCAATCATGAGCATGGATGTATTGATTATAATTAATTGTTTATTGACTTTTATGTATGTCAAATATCCTTGAAACTATTATATATTGAGTATATGACACCCGGGTGCGCTTTTCAAAGTACAAAATCTTGTTTAGTTTATTTTCATTATTATAAATGTTAAAACTGATTATATAGGGACACTCTATAGCATTTTTATAATATAGTACTACAAAATTTTGATGGATTATGCTAATATTTCACTGTTTTACCTAAATTTTTTGATGCGTGAAACAAGTGCGTCCTTGTGAATAAACTTGTGTTTTTTAATAAATAAGCTGTAATATTTATTTCTCACAGAGAAACCAAGACCTCTGACATTCTGGGACTTTCACAAGTTCTTTTATAGTGAGTTAAACTATCTTTTCAAATTTTTGTGGCTTCAATATTGATGATCGATCAAGCTGAAAACTTGATTTTAAGGCTTAAAAGGTTTATACGTAAAAGCAAACATATATGTATGACTTTGCTAATATTTTTCCCTTAAACTAGAGCAAATTTGCTAAAAAAAATTTTCTATGTGTTTATCGTTTAAAATGTTTCCCTGAGGAGCTACAAATTAACGAAAATAGGCAAAAAATGCAAAAATTGCTTACTATGCCAACTTTGAGCCTCTGTAACTTAAATGAAAGTGATGGAAAAAATCTGACAAAATTCAGGGGCACTCATAGACTAGTAAAGAATGTTTTAAAAATATTTTTGGCCAAAGTCAAAAAATGGCGCGCTCGATTTGTCAGAGAATCACCCATATATATATATATATATATGATGATACAATAGATAACTAGTGTAGTAATTTTATTTTCAAAAATGTATGTTAAGACATCTCACAAACATGACTAATGGGCTAAAATTAGATAAGTATTTAGTTTTACTTTTTTATAAATTGTACATAATACAATGAAAGATTTTGTGAACTGATTCTTTGTTAAAATGTTCTCTTTTATTTTTCAGGTTTTATTAGAAGGCATACAACTATCAGGTTATAAAGAATTTTTTTGTAATGTGACAAGCTAGTGAAAGTCTTGTATTTTTATCGTTTAAGTCTCGAAGAAAGTTTTTCAGAATTTCTATTGGCAGGTTACGCAACTATTATGTTATAAAGGGAAGATCTTCCTGTGAGAAGCTAGTGACGTGAAAAATGTTTTTTCAAGATTTATAATTATTATGTGAGTTCAGAAGACAAGTGGTTTAGAAGTTTTTCCCAATTTTGTGAGAGCAAATTCACTCAGTTTCCAGACATAACGAGACTTTTCCCAAGGGAAAAGCATGTTTTGCTTTATTTACGGTAATGAGAACTCATGAAAGCATACAACTATCATGTTATACAAGGAAAGAATTTTCTTGTGACTTGACAAGCTAGTGAAAGTGTTGTATTTTCATCGTTTAAGTATCGATGAAAGTTTTTACAGAATTTCTATTGGGAGGTTACGCAACTGCCACGTTATAAAGGGAAGAAATTCCTGTGAGAAGCTAGTGATGTGAAAAATGTTTTATCAAGATTTATAATTATTATATAAGTTTAGAAGACAAGTGGTTTAGAAGTTTTTCCCAATTTTGAGAGAACAAGTATACTCACTTTTCAGGCGTAACAAGACTTTTCCCAAGGGAAAATCATGTTTTGTTTTATATAAGGTAACGAGAACTTATGAGTTGTCAAGCCAGTCACTCAGAGGGATAGGATAAGAATTTTGATAGGGCCCAGTAAAAATTGAATTTTTTAAACGGGAACTTGAAATGAACAACACTTTCGGTTGAGCGAAATAAATGAAATGTTTGTTTCGCTCAGGGTGAGAGGGGAAAGCCTTTCGGCATAAAACCCCTCTCGAACGTACACGCTGCGGAAACGAGAAACGAGGTGTGAACGTGTGTGTGTGCGTGTAACACCGAGAGGCGAGACGAAGATCTCACGCCGAGATTGATGCACCAGAGTGCGACGTTACGAGATGACGACGATCTCACGCTGAGATCGGTGCACCAGAGTGCGACGCCGGGTCTGCGTCCAGAATCCAGCGGACGTAGTGAATATGTGGCCGTACTTCGTACCACACACTCGGGAGGAGCGGAATCAAAGGCGCGCGAAGCCCGGTCGCGAAGACGTATGAGACGAAAGAGAGAGAGAGAGAGAGAGAGAGAGAGAGAGAGAGAGAGAGAGAGAGAGAGAACGAAGGTCGCGGGAGAATTAGTGTGAGAGAAAGAAGAGAGTGAAGAGAGAGAAAGCACCAACACCAAAGACGACGATGACGACGACGGTAACGAGTTTACGTAGGTGAAAATAATTCTCTTTTTCTTAGCGCGAGGCTTGCAGCTTACGTAGTTTCTAGCTTGGAAGTTCAAGACGGACTGAACGAGACGAGCGCGCGCGCTGATAGCGTCGCCACGAGGTCGACGGCGCCGCAGCGCATGTGCAGTGTACATGCCTCCGCTCGCTCGCGCCGCGTGCACAAGATGGAGCCTCATGCCCCATGACATGCCGTTTTCCAACGGAACAATAGTACTCAACTGTACCATCTTAAAAGTTCTTATGTTATCCCTCTAAGCTGTGGGCTTAACAACTACTTGTATGGTTTATTTGCTTTTTAGAAAGCAGAACATGTATTTCCATTGAGAAAAGATACGCTCAACCCTAATTCTGGAAACTGCCTGTACTCTGGGTACCCTGAGAATTGAAAATAATTAAGTTTTTCATTAAACATACCAATCAAAGGGATATTATGAGAAATTTCAAGTTTATCGTATCGACCAATTTCGAAATAATTATCATATAAGGTATTCAAAATTGAACAGCCCAAAATTGGTTTAGACGATTAACTTGAAATTTCATATGCTAACCCTCTGATTGATTTGCTTAATGAAAATTAATTATTTTCAATTTTCAGACTGCCCGGAGCACAGGCAGTTTCCAGAATGTGGGTTGAGCGTCTCTTTTCCCAATGGAAATGTATGTTCTGCTTTCTAAAAGGCAAAAGATCATACAAGTTTTCAAGCGCACTGCTTAGAGGGATAGTATAAGAATTTTGACAATGGTATAGTTGAGCAGTATTGAGATAATCAGAGATTAGAAATTTTAAAATTCAATAATTCAAAACTGCTGAGCCGTATCAACTTGAAAATTCTTATATTATCCCTCTAAGTGACTGGATTGACAACTTATAAGTTCTCGTTACCTTATACAAAACAAAACATGCTTTTCCCTTGGGAAAAGGCTCATTATATCCATGATCTAGAAAATGAATATACTTCGTACTCTTTTCAAATTCAGAAAAACTTATTTTCTATCCGGAAATCCATCGCAAGGATAGCATGTGAAAGTTTAATTTTATCACATAAACCAAAGTCAAAATAATTATCATTTATGGTATTCAAAATTGAACAGCTCAAAATTGGTCTAGACGATTAACTTGACATTTTTTATGCTACCCCTCTGATTGATTTGCTTAATGAAAAATTAGTTATTCTCAATTTTGAGAGAGCAACATGTACAGTCAGTTTCCAAATCTTGGATGTAACGAGTATTTTCCCAAGGGAAATGCATATTTTGCTTTGTAAAAGGTAACGAAAAGTTATGAGTTGTCAAGTCTGTCACTCAGAGCGATAGTATGAGAATTTTCAAGACGAAACGGCTTAGCAAAATAGTTACATACCTGACAATTTAGACTCTAAAGCCATGAAATTAATGGTGTAAGTATATCTACATGAAAATCAAAAATATAAGTTCTTGAATCGAGTGAATTGTATGCATTGTTTTAACATGTTAAAACAAATTTGGATACCGAAATTCAGCCTTTTAGCTATAACATATTTTAAATGAGGTGAAGACCGAAATATGCAAAATTACTTATTTCAATTATACTCATTCTTTACACTCATTTAATATCTATCATAGCTAGAGGGCTAAAATTTTGTACATAAGTTTGTTTTAACATATTAAAACAATACCTGTAATTAAGTTTATCTAAAAACTTATAGTTTTGATTTTCATATTGTTACCTAACTGAAAATTTAAACACTAAAGGCATGAAGTCAACAGTGTAAGTATTTATGAAGAAGTCAAAATTATAAGTTCTTATAAAAAGTTAAGTGTATGTATTATCTTGAATCTCTTATAAGTAAATAATAAACACAAGTTTTTAGATTTTATTTTTTTACATATACTTCATTTTTTTATATATATTATTCAAAATATAATAAGGATTAAAAATTTGTGAAGGATATGATGTCAACTTGGATCATGGCGCTACTGCGCCCCTTAATAAATACTAAAATGCTACATCACACATGTTATGTGTCAATAGTATACTTAACGTTTAAATGCTTTCAAGAAAGCAGTTATCAATTAATTAATTAGCAATAATTTTATGTACGCACAGATTTCTTTTAATGTATATTTGTGATAAAAATAATTATGTAACTTACCATAAAATTTAGTGTCAAAAAAAGAAAAAAACGCGCTATTCAACAGAAGTTACGCACCAGGTGCCGGCAAAGTGTCTTGGTAAACAGAGTCGCCGATTATGCACTCCAGGTGGAACGCTCCGTAGCTTTTCAACAGAAGTTACGCATCAGGTGCCAACAAGGTATCTAGGTAAACCGGGTCGCCGATTACGCACAGCAGGTGGTTCGCTCCGTAGCTTTTCAACAGAACTTGCTCACCAGGTAAAATTACGAGATAAAATGTAAGACTTTCCGGTAGACTACTTTAGTGTTTGAGATTGGTCTCCCAGAAAATTCGAGATGAAATGTGAGATGAAATGCGAGACTATGCAACAAACTAGTTTGGCTATACGATTGGTCTTGCAAAAATTCCATGACTAAATACGAGAATTTTGAACAGACTAACTTTGTCTCTGCGATTAGTCTGGCTGAAAAAGCGAGATAAAATGCGAGAAAATGAATATAAAAATGCTCTTACCGCCTAATGATTTAGACATTTGCTTTTAGTAGAGTAAGTTAGGAAATTGGGATCCCCATTTTCATGCGTTGCAAAAACTATTGACATAGACACACTCTTACCGTCGAATGATTTAGACATACGATTTTAGTAGAGTAGCAAGGAAACTGGCATTCTGATTTGTATCCGTTGTAAAAAAATAGCGGTTGCCACTATTTACGCGTGTGTAATATTGAATGGTATGCTGATGATTTCATTACGTGCCAAAAAATTCAAGATCCCAACCTTTTTGCATCGCCCGATTTATTGTCGACTCAAAAAAATGCATAACTCTAATCGGTGTGAAATAAAGAAACCATATATCGTCTTTTTTATGTAGCACAAGAAAATTGGGATCCCCTTTTTCCTTTCACTCTACTAAAAGTGAGTGTCGAAATCATTAGCGATAAAAATAATCAATATCGTTATTTCTCGCATCGGAAGAAAATCGGGATCCCTATTTTCTTGCAACCGCAAGAAAAGAAGTAACTCATTGTTAAACAAGAAGAATCAGGTCCTGAAATTCAGAAACGCAAAGATAATTGGAATCTTAATCACAAGGAAACCGGGATCCTGAATTTTTTGCGACACAACTGAATCAGGATTCTGTCTTCCTTGGTACGTCTTTTTCCCCTTCATTTGTATTGAAGCTGTTCCTCAGCTACTCTCTCGAAGTGTCTGCGGAAAAACTCTACTTGAATTTTGACTTTTCGAGTCGTTCGATCAGCTCTGTGAGCTGTGATCGAATTGTGCTCTGCAAGTCACAGGGATTTTCATAAAACTAATCGAAGTTGCTCCTCAGCTACTCTCTCGAAGTGTCTGTGGAAAAGCTGGTCTCGAATACTAATTTTTCAAGCCGTCCGATCAGCTCTGTACACTGCCATGGAATTGTGTTCCGAAAGTTAGAGGGAATTTTAAAACTCTGAATGAAGCAGCGCTTTCATAGTGTGGGTGAACAGTTCTACTTGAATTTGGGCTTTCCGGGACTCTCGATCAGCTCTGTGAGATGTCTTCCAGCAGATAACACATCCTGTAGAAGGTATGTCGAAAGAAATCAACAAAATGTAATGCATATAATGCAACCAGATATCAAAAAAATCATCTACAAGGATTAGATCCACTCTACATTGATATACTGAACAATAATCTGGTTAGCAATTAATCATACATAATAACTTATTTGGCGTTTCAAAAACATTTAAGTTTACTTTGTCGAAATATTTTCGCAATTCAATAAGACGCGCTTGCCGATTGCTTCCGCTCCCCCTTTTCTTTGCGCAGCCATTACCAACCTCCGTAGTAACTGCTAGCTTCACTTTCATAGCTGTCGCGCTCGCTTCTCCTCTCGTGTTTCTCCGTCCGACTCCGTGACGTGGGCATTTTTCTTGATTACATAAGAAATGGAAAACTCATCGGAAAATTCTTGGTATTAACATATTGGATTCTTTTAACCCTTCATACATTGTATTATTTTAGGTTCGAGTAACGTGATTCGAACATCGTGAACTAAGCATAACAACCCGCAACCACTTCGCTGTTGTTACTGTTTTGCAAAATCCATCTCAAGTTGATACTTGTAATCAGAAATTTTTTAATTCTTTTAACACCATGGGGCCAAATTATTACTCATGTACGGGTCAAAATTGTAAGCAAGATTAAGCCGTACAATATAGCCCAACCCAATATAACCCCCCTTCCTCCCAAAAAAATTATAAATTCAACTTTTGAGAAATGTTTCTCGGCTTTTAACAGATCAAAGTGGTTCGAAAATACATTAACAAATAAGTAGTAAGTTATAATGAGCATAGAAAATTGTTAAATGCAATGAAATCTTTTGTAAAAGGTGATGAATCTATTACAATCAAATATACAAATGAGAGAGTATCTGTATACATCACGAGAGAGAGAGAGAAGGAGAGAGAGAAAGACAGAGCGAGAGGAAAAGAGAAAGAGAGAAAAAGAGAGCGAGAGAAAGAGAGGGAGCAGAGAAAAAGAGAGAGCGGAAACAGAGAGAGAGGGAGAGAGAAAACAAGAGAGAGAGAGAGAGAGAAGGGAGAGAGAGGGGGGAAGGGAGAGAAAGAGAGAGAGAGAAGAAGGGAGAGAGAGGGGGGAAGGGAGAGAAAGAGAGAGAGGAAGAGAGAGAGAGAGTAGCATATACCTATGCAGAGATAGAGAGGTAATGCGAGATAAGTTCGACGCTTGTATTATCGAGAGCGGGAGAGTGGAAGAGAGGGTATATGAGTTACAGATATAAAAAGGTGTAATGACCATGTCTTTCGAGTTACCCTCCAGGCATGGCAATAGATGATTTACATCAAAATATGAAATTATACAAACCTAGTACACGGAAAAACATTCTTTCCTTTAAGAACATTTTTTCCCATATTGATTGCTCCAGAGTCTTGAACTTCAAGAGTGTGAATGCACCCAGAAAATCCAGTCCCATATTTTCCTAAAGTCATAGAATAGTCTGGGACGCCACCAATAAAAACACTTCCCTTAATTTCAAGTTGGAAGCTCTGCTCATTAGATGTTCTTACTTCTATGTGCTCACCATCGAGCTCAATACTACCATCTCTATCATTACGTTTCAAAATAATTCTATGTCTTTTGCCATCGTCAACTTTTACAGTGGTTATTTTCAAAATAGCTGGATCGGATCTTAGGCCATATTGAAATTCAATATATCTGAAATATGTTAATAAGTTGCAAAAACAAATTTACATCTATCAATATTTAGTGTTTTCAATTAAATATCGTTTATATTACTAAAAACGTTATTAAAAAATGTTTGCATTGCGGCGTAAAATTTGTTTTTCACTGTAGTTATAAATTTAACATCTTCAGGGGGACTTAAAATTATCAAAAACCACCTTCTATTGCAAAAAAATCAAATATTGAATATTATTTTTTTATTCTGCCGAAGGTATTTGAATAATTTATTAAATAATATTAAAAACTCAGGTACCCGGTGATGATTTTATAAAATTTAATAAATTTTCTTGAACACTAATGAATACATCAATAGGTTGCTTATACACATATGTACGTGAATCTTTATTTTCTGAATAAACAAAAGTTGAAAGTCAACTTACAATTTTTTTATCGCGCGTCTACCCTAGGCAATATAGAAGAATCATGAAAAATGACGTCAGATTACAACGTGCGTATCTCCTACATAAAATTTAAATTCTAAAAAGATTTATATGTTTATTAGCCTATTTAATATTTAAAACTGAAAAACTCAATGTGAATATGTTTGTTTTAAAGTTATAATCATTGTTAAAAAGTATAGAAGAAATCGAGCGAGAAAGCGTCCGCTGCTTGGATACATTTATCCCACGAGCGGAAACAGACTGCAGCAAAATGTCCTGTGTCGTCTTGACAGCTGATCACACAAATGAGCACTTTTTCTTTTCAGATGTAATATGTTGTTTCCCATATAGCACTCAATACTCCGGGAATATTGCTGGAAGGTTACTTTGGTAGATAAAGTAGGATAAATTATGTTGCTGGAAGGTTACATAACCTGCTGGCCACGGCCAGGCAACATTGCTGCGAAGTGGAATGTCCGTTTTAATATTACATCGATTAGAGGAAAGTAATATTACAGTAATGTTGTAGTAAGCTTATTCAACATTCCCAGAACATTAATATAGTATAAATTTTTTTTCGATTTTTTCGAAAAAATTTCGTCCCTATTGAAATATTACAGCAATGTTATGGGAACATTACACAATGTTATCACAACATTATTGGAATATAATATCTTACAAAGGGATCAAAGAAAAATGTTTAAAAAAATTGTCTCCGATCGGGATTTGAACCCAACTCCTTTCGCTCAGTAGACTCGCTCGTTATCCACTGAGCTATTCTTTTGTTGTCAAATGATTTTGAACCTAGGTTATATTTTGAAGGCCCTCATTTACCTTTCATTTTAACCAACACATTAACTTCAATGACAACAACAAAACAATAGCTCAGTGGATAACGAGCGAGTCTACTGAGCGAAAGGAGTTGGGTTCAAATCCCGATCGGAGACAATTTTTTTAAACATTTTTCTTTGATCCCTTTGTAAGATATTATATTCCAGTAATGTTGTGATAACATTGTGTAATGTTCCCATAACATTGCTGTAATATTTCAATAGGGAAGAAATTTTTTCGAAAAAATCGAAAAAAAATTTATAATATATTAATGTTCTGGGAATGTTGAATAAGCTTACTACAGCATTACTGTAATATTACTTTCCACGAATGGATGTAATATTAAAACGGACATTCCACTTCGCAGCAATGTTGCCTGACCGTGGCCAGCAGGTTACGTAACCTTCCTGCAACATAATTTATCGTACTTTACCTACCAAAGTAACCTTCCAGCAATATTCCCGGAGTATTGAGTGCTATGTGGGTTATTGCAATAGATAAACATAATATCATTTTGTAATGTACATATTTTTTCGATCATGATTTACACATGTAAAATTTGAACACAATAGTATATTACGTATATTACATATATAATGGGCCATTCCATGTCAACCTCTCTTTCTCTCTCTCTCTCTCTCTCTCTCTCTCTCTCTCTCTCCCTCTCTCTCTCTCTCTCTCTTTCTCTCTCTCTCTCTCTTTCTTCTCTCTTCTCATGGTACCGGAGTGGACTTCTTATGACACAGATAAGCGTGGCAGTAGATAGAGCAGACATCCCTTATAAGAAGAGAGATGGACCCGAGGGTAGCGCCATATTGCTATCTAAATCCATGTATAAGAGAACAGCTGTTGCGTATCAAAAAAGTCCGAAGAGGTCTATTCCGCTGTTCTATTTTTCTCGCGCGAAGACGACGTCTTAAGTAATGAGAGTCTTAAGTCATTAAAGACTGTGCGAACATACTGAGTAATTAATTTGAAACCTGAATAATTTTTATAATTCAACTCAAGAAAGACAAGTATTTAACAGAGCAGAGAATCGAGAAATTAAAGAACAGAAACAAATTAATTTATAAAATTGATTAATTTATAATATTTTAAAGAATTTGTGAGAATTTTTTTTTCTTCAGTTAAATTTTAGATACTGCTATAGCTATGAATAATTGAATGATCAAAATACTTAAAGAGAGAATAAAAGAGAATACAGAGTAAAGAAAAAAATTTTAGTTTTATTTTAATCGAATTTTTGAAAAATAAATAAAGATTTAATACAAAGTTTTTGGTGATATAAGAATTGTAGAGATCAAAGGCAGTGTCACTGTGTGAACTGTGTCAGAGGAAAGTGGGTTCACTTCACTGTTTTTCCGCAAAAAGAATCGAGAAATTAAAGAACAGAGAGACAAATTAATTTAAATAATATTTAAGACACATATTGAGAGGAAATATTTTTCTTAAAGTTGTGTAATCGAATAATATAGAGATTGTTAATGGCTATTATCTTTCCTACAGACGAAAAAGAGCCTTACGCGAGCTTGTTTAAAGTTGAATTATTGAGTAGAATAAAGATTTTAAAGCATTTCAAAGAATATGTTTTTAAGTAAAATTTGTATTAATTTGAAACCTGAATAATTTTTATAATTCAACTCAAGAAAGACAAGTATTTAACAGAGCAGAGAATTGAGAAATTAAAGAACAGAGACAAATTAATTTATAGTATTAACTAATTTATAATATTTTAAAGAATTTGTGAGAATTTTTGTTTCTTCAGTTAAATTTTAGATATTGTTATAGCTGTGAATAATTGAATTATCAAAATACTTAAAAAGAGAATAAAAGAGAATACAGAGTAAAGAAAAAAAATTTTAGTTTTATTTTAATCAATTTTTGGAAAAATAAATAAATAGTTAATACAAAGCTAAGAGAGAATAAAAGAGAATACAGTGTAAAGTTAGTTTTATTTTAATCGAATTTTATAAAAATAAATAAAGAGTTAATACAAAGTTTTGAGTGATATAAGAACTGTAGAGTGATTATTATGTCTTCGAGCATGTGCGCGAATATGTTTTTAAGTAAAATTTGTATTAATTTGAAACCTGAATAATTTACATAATTCATCTCAAGAAAGACAAGTATTTAAAAGTGTAGAGAATCGAGAAATTAAAGAACAGAGACAAATTAATTTATAATATTTTAAAGAATTTGTGAGAATGTTTTTTTCTTTAGTTAAATTTTAGATAATAATAAAGCTGTGAATAATTGAATGATCAAAATACTTAAAGAGAGAATAAAAGAGAATACAGGGTAAAGAACAAAATTTTAGTTTTATTTTAATCGAACTTTTGAAAAATAAATAAAAAATTAATATAAAGTTTTGAGTGATATAAGAACTGTAGAGTGATTATTGTGTCTTCGAGCATATGCGCAGTACTTCTATATTTGCAACTTCTGATACAGTAAAATTTCTTAAATTATCAGTTTTATTTAATAATCATTAATTTAATAAAAATATATGTAATATATTTAATTTGTAGAAAATAATTATTTAAAGCATAATATTAATAAATTAATATACATTAACGTACTACACATAATACATTTAAAGTTCATATACCACAAAACCAACGCGCGCAATTGATCCCCTAGTATGCTATAAAATAGTATACGATACACGTGTCCTAAGTAATGCTTCATGGCTCGACTCTAACCTCACTCACTATGCTCGTACGATTATACATTTCGTGCCGTAAAGAACTACTTAGGCCATTTGTATCGTAATGTACTATAACGGACTTGACTTACAACGAGAAGCTAATTCTTCATAGGCAAATTTTGATTGTAAGTTCTCAAATTCTTCGTATTAACAAGAGCTTTCATGAAGTAAAAGCTGATTGTGGGATACGTATCGAATCTTTTTCTACACAAATAAGTGTATTTTTAAATATTTAATTTAGTGTGTAATACCTACTAATTGTATTTCATGATATGCGTTCAATTTTTTGGGGGTATATACAACTGGATAGGGGGATATGCATATGGAACAGAGTTTTTCTAAGATTTTCAACCAAAAATATATAAACTAAAGTAATATATTACTAGTAATAGTATTAAACGTATAATTATATTAATGGAATACCAAAAAAAATTGTTCGCATATTGTGAAATAAGATAATTACTATTACACAATAAAGTCAATGTTTAAAAATACATTCATTTTTGTAGAAAGAGATTGGATGCGTATCCCACAATCTGCTTTTGCTCTATGAAAGCTGTTATCAATACAAAGAATTTGAGACCTTAAAGTCCAAGTTTGCCTCCGTCGAAGCCCACATATATGCAATTGTTTATAAACTGCAATTTATTAATAAACAAATAATATGTGGTATATACAAATACAAAAAAATGTTTTTGAATACTAAAAGATATCTAAAAGAGAGAAAAATCATTTTGATTTATTAATTTTGCTTACGTTCGTTTGATGGAAAAAGGAGTTTATAAAAAAATTTTGACCGAAATCTAAAAAATTTTTCCACGGGTTGACGTGGAATGGCCCATATATATACAATAGCATATTACCGTAATATATTAATGACGTATTATGGTAATTATTGCACGGAGTACAAATCTTCTTTGTTACAATATGAACTACATTCATTTCAAGACGTTCATTCCAAATAATAATTTCTCAGAAGGTGACAGCCAAAATGATCTGAAACAAAGTAGTACACAAGTAAACTGCACAGCAGTTCCACACAGCGAACAATGTAAGCGTTTTGAATTCCTTTTATTCTTACACTAGAGTTAGAATAACGTGATTCACGTGCTCTAACTTCTCTCGTAATGTATAGCTAAATTTTAAAACATTAAAATCTATTGTTTTTAAATGTTTTATACTGAAAACGTTGACTAAAATAACTACCCGTTTGAATTTCTCCAAAACTTTAATTGTAGTAACACATTAACAAAGCTACACACATAGAGGTTATATATTTATGATCGACAACTCCTTCATGTGTAGCAAATTACGTACTATAATGCAAGGCTCTACGGGCCTACGGCGCCTCTGGAAATAATCCTGGAATAACACTTTTTATACAAACACATACATTTGACATTTGCTATTTGAAATGTCACTGTGAGTTATAATAAAAATAGTAGAAGACTTTCTGTATTTTTTTACTAGCAACTGCAAAAAAAGTTTTTCGAGGATGAAAATGGTTTTTGCGGGTATGCAATTAAAGACTCGATGAAATTAGAGTGAAGAGAGAAAAGGGTGTCTATGGCTGGGAAGTAACGAAAGAAAATCGGCATGATTTCGATAACAGATTGGCTACATTATGACTGTTATTACGTGAAAATTGACTTGAAACCGGCTTATTATCAAATTATATTGTCATCCGAGAATCACAACTATGCTTTGTTCATTTCATTGCGATTTGACTTCAAGACATTTTTTGATTTTCCTAATATTTTTGAGAATATTATACAGAACATTATATTTGAGAATTACAATTGAATGATGAAATAATTATAAACATTACTCAGGTACATTATTGGAAAGAGCAACTGCAAACTTTTGAAAATAAAATTGTAGTGACACTTATAACGTATTTTGATGAGTATGAGAATAATAATCCTTTAAGTTCGCACAAGGGTGATGCCCAAACCATTATGTTACGTTATTTTTAAGCAGGAATGTTAGTCAAAAGTAGAAAACGTTATTATTTATGTCATTAAACACTATGGATAAGCGAATTTAAAAAAATTTAATTATATTTGCTCATACAACAGAAGAATTAAATTTTTTAAACGAAATCGGCATTGATATTGAATTATTTGATGTGCATCAGAAAGGTTTTTTTTAATTATTTATACTAGCTATAGGATATAATATTGGAATAAACTCTATTTTTGGCTTAACAGAAACTTTCAAATCAAACGTATTTTTTCAACTTTGTCTAGTAATAGGCCAAGCAACAGAGATTATTTTCAAAAAAGTAATAAAAGAAGCTGGCGACCTATGCCATTCGATAGCAAATAATGCGCACTTTAAGCATATATGTGTCTCTACAGGTAAATCGATATTATTTTATAGTTATTAACAAAAACACATGCAGAAAATGCATGTTTTTTTAGTTTTTCGCTTAGAACTTTTAAACTAAGCAAGCAATGAAAACATCACTTTAGACAAAAAATATGCGATATGAAATTACGAAGAAGAGGAACTGTTAAAAATCTCGAAGCGGGAAGCGACACGCGTGAATTATCTATGTATACGCACTTCCCCTATTCCCCCACTCCTCGCGCGCTCTGCCGCGTCCGGCCGTTTTTGCGTATGTTGGACGGCTATTTTAGCATACTTAGATGCATTTTATCAAAAAACAGATAAATGCATCTTATTGTGCTAAACGTCAACATTTCAAAACACTTTTTAAAATTGAAATAGGACCACAATTGGGGATGTAAGAGCGTGTGCAAGTTAGTGAGCAAAAATTTAACATCGCGTTTACAGCAACAATAATGGTTTCACAGTATTCATTTTTTTCCTATAAAGTACATACCCATAGCTTCTAATTTCCAAAATTTTCTTTTCCATCATCTCAGCTTCTATACAACTTATCGAGATTTTTAATAGTTCCGCTTCTTCGTAATTACCGCATATTTTTTGTCTAAAGTGATGTTTTCATTGCTTGCTTAGTTTAAAAGTTCTAAGCGAAAAACTAAAAAAACATGCATTTTCTGCATGTTTTTTTGTTAATAACTATAAAATAATCTCGATTTACCTGTAGAGACATATGTGCTTAAAGTACGCATTATTTGCTATCGAGTGGCATAGGTCGCCAGCTTCTTTTATTGATCGTCAAAAATCGTACCTTTTTTTGCTCTGTCGCTTGGCCTATAATGCAGTGCACCAAAGGAGTGTTTCGTCAAGGAAAGTGCCATGTGTGCACTGTAAATAATTATGATGAATTGATTGGTATAAGTAAGTGAAAATTATTGGCATAAAAGAGAAATGCGTACTAAATGAAATGAACTGTTTTCATGCTGCGCAAAATTTTACCGATGATCTAATGTACGATCAGCTTGAGAGCATTTGCAGGTACAGTATTGTGTTTCGAATTTATCAAATTATCTATAAAGATAAATTTGATACCTTAGAAACGTTGAATGCGAGACTGCGAAGATCATTATGTCGCCTTCAGAACTGTTATATCTAGTGTAGATTCAATTATTGGCTATTTCATTTCTAGACATAACAAACATTGGTAATTATATTTATTTTCAAGGAAATAATTTGTATAATTTGTATATTTCGAGTAATGCATCTACCCACTTATCAAGCTTTGGAAACCCTTATTTTAGAATTTCATACTTTGTATGTATCATTCGCTAATTATTTTGAACCGAAACATCATTTCTTAATTTATTACCCTCTCTGCGTGAATTTGTTTGGTCCATTGTGGAAAATATGTTGTTTTCGATATAAAAGTAAAAATAAATAAGGAAAAACTATATCTCGTACCATCTCTAAATGAGTGAATATCAATAGAAGGATACAAATTAAACATCAGCAACTCTCCACTAGGGGTTGGCACCTTGACGTGTACCTTAAGGGCCGGTGTGGGAGCTCGTCTGATAGATTCAAGTGGCTGACTTGTTCTCTATTTCGGGAGTGTGGAGTCCCGTGTAGGCTAGGGATAGGAGGTAGGGCGGTGTAGGCTGAGGAGTGAGACATCGGCCCGCCTCACGCCTAGTTGGGATAGGGTTATAACTCTTATGAAAACAATCTATAAAAAAATCTGTAGGGGTTTGAGCACGGGATTATGATGGGAATTACATATATATCTGTGCTTAGTTTTCTGCAGATAACTGTGTAGAATATTTTATTCAGAAAGTTACTCAGAAAGATTGCTATATAATACGTGGCGCTTTAGATTTATAAATTAACATTGGCTTACACTTAAATGTTCCTGCAGCATTCACATAAAAAAATAAAGTGCAGCGGTTTTTCGCAACTTCGAAGCCCGGTTCACTTTGTTCACATTTTATAAAAAGGAAATTTAGAAGCAGTTTTACGATCCGTGGATGCACTTTCACCGATAAATATTTTTAAAGCTATGCGTGGAAAAAATTTATTTTAAAATATGCTGCTTCCTTTGAAACTTTCTAACCAATCTTTCCTCGCAGAGAACGTTTCTTTCAAAAAACTTCCAGATTTTTATTCGGTGTAATCGTAAAAAGAAAGAACTTTTTCTCTAATAGCAGCTGAGCTGATTTAAATATTTTTATGAATTTTGTCATCAATACATACGACCAACAAATCTTCGATTTTTTTCTATGCCGCCTTTTCTTCTTGTGATTTTTTTAAAATTTTTAGGCGTAACTGCTCTGAACAATTGTACGAATTTTCTGTTCATTATCTCCATTGTTCTAACTGTAGATTCATTAACTCGAATTTTCAAGCAACATCAACTACTTTTTCACCATTCTTTACTAAATCTAATTCTTCAACATTCAGTTCTAGAAATAAAACTTTGTTTGCTCTTTTTGGCGTTAAAGTAGCGGGCAGCATGGTTACCAAATGGAAATGTCGATAGTAACGGGTTTAGTAACGGTAGCTTTCCTCGACATGGACGGGATATTTAATCATACCACTAAGGAGGAAATAGCGAAAGGAATGAGAGAGAATGGCATAACCCACATGGTCTACAACTGGGTTTGAGAAATACTGAGCAATAGAGAAGTCGAGGCACGTAGAGATTAGAACAATAAGAGACTACGTAGAATGAATGAGAGCAAATGGCTTTAATCACAGATTGATCACTAGACAGCAAGGCTGCGCTGCAGACTCTGGCCGAGCGGGATACCACTTACATAAGATGCAAGCTACGCTAACTTTATTCAATAACGGGCGTCCGTTGTAGCAGGTTATGTATATGATGCATATTCTATCAGATGCAAGGACAGGTATTTCGAAAAAATTATTGCTGCCATCCGAGATTATCGAAGTAGTCTAGCTAGTAGTTTATATCTCAGGTTAGAGGGAGGGAAAATCGCGTCGATTATTAAAAGCGCATCTGATTGATTTAAAGCAATAGATTTTGCTGTGGAGGGCAAGCCGCAAGAAAAAAGTAATAATTATTTTTTCTATTCTCTTTCAGTACAACGCAAAGAGAAACTGGAAGTTCAGGTGCTACCGGGTCACCGCGATTGGCATCGCCGATCCAAATGGAGGTCAATGAAATCAGTCTCAGGATCGGCGAGATTATTTCCGAACGTAAGACGTTCATATCAGACATTAGATGATGAAGGAGTCGGACATCTCGTCAGTAAGGCCGCCGGTCGAATCAACCACGGCGAGGAGGACGTCGACTGAATAATATACAAAAATAATTCTAGAGAAACTGTGCAACTAAATCTACCTTTATATATGATTTGTAGCTCAAAATAAACCCAAAAAATGTGAAACTATATTATTTATACAAACTGCAAACAAACTATCAAAAAAAAAAGACAGAAGGACGGAAAGAATTCCAAATTCAACTGCATGAAGAATATAACAAAATTACAACAATCCCACATAAAACGAATAGTACCTTGGTATTCAAACGGATAAGCTTCTAAAATTCTACAAACACATTAACATCCAACTCATAACAGCCTCCAAGGCATTCAGAGCAAATTCAAGACTCTTTCATAATGAACACCTCGACAATAAAGTTAAACTACTGTAGCTTTCTTGTTTAGGTGTTTACTACTGGGTACTTGGAGATCAAAGGAATCACAGTACCCTAGGATAAAAAGGGGTTGTTGTGCAATATATATAACTACATTTTGATTGTTTCGGTCGAGACTATGCAGTATAATTGTCAATTTTGGCTTTTCAAGACTTGTTATGCTTAGCATATGGCATATATAAAAATTAATTTTTATCATTCCATTATTTTTAATTTTCTAATATTATTTAGTACATTTTTTGATCAAATAAAGATGAATATAAAATTAAAATCCAATTTTCGATTTTTTTACAATTTGAGGCGGTTAGGTTTCATTAACATAGATTTTAAACAATTTCAGGTCAATATAAAACAATTTAGAGATGTATTCGCTTTCTAAATAAAGAAAAGTATAGAAAAATATATTTTATGTGTAGGAATATCAAGATTTTTATTCTACATACCCATCAATAACTGCAAGTGCCACGTAATGATTGGTGATCTTTGAACCGAATGTGTCGCCATGCCATAGTATTAATCCATGAGTTGCATTTGTTGATATTTCAAATCCAATCATTTCAGTTTGATCTTCATGTTTCATTACCGAATTATCAAGTTCTAACCAGCCATCTCCTCGAAAAGTAACGTCATCAGTTATTTCAGCAACTAAAATTGTAACAATAATTATTTTAGTAAATCAAAACAATTTTTTAATTAACGATACAGAAGATAAAGCAAATTAATTCGAGCCTAAGTAAGCTTGTATCTGATACATGTCGATTGATCAACAAAATTCATCTTTCGACGCCTGAAAATAATACATTACGATACTAATGATATAAGTGAAACTTTTTGACACAACCTCTATGAGTCATTCCACGGCTAACTAAAAACTTCTTACTGAACTTATTATTTCTGGTTTCTAGAACCCCTCTGAATGAGAAATCGCACGCATTATTTAATTATCGATTGACACGCGGTTTTCCGATCAAAAAAATATGCAAAAATGTTGGTGCATTTTCTTTAGCATTTTTACTATAAACTGAATTATTTATGTATTATGAGCCTTATTGGAACCAAAGCTCAACTTGTTATACATAGAACAAAAGTGCAGCTTAATAGCATTAAATCAAGCCTAAAACTTTTAAAATAAGATACAATGATCACGATCTACGCACGTTTGAGTACAGCTTATTCCTTATAGGACTGTCTTAGTTTTCACATTTCTTTTCAAATCCTCGTCACTTTTGATCCGAACACTCGATTGTAACGTTTAATATCTTAAATTAAAACTCATTTCCTCTACTTTTTTGCTGATAAATCTAAATTAAAATTATCCTTTGTTCTTGTTTTCCAAGATTAACTGCGTAGTACTACTATCTTTGCGCTCCAGATGTCGCCACTTTTTAGAGCAAAACGAAGATGTTTATGTGTGTCTCGTCGCGTGCCCATCTTGTCATTACTTCTTTTGGCGCTGATTAACACATCGTAGAGTCTTTCACAATGGCTAACATAAATAAGGAGAACAAAAAGAAAACAAAGAAACACAAAAGAGAGGAAGAAGAGGAAACAGAAATCGATGAGATTCAGGTGGCAATGAAAGCGTTAAATAAAAACATGGCAGTCCTCAAGGAGAAGATGGGAGTTGAAACAAACGACCGAGTTGGGATCTAGTAAGGTAATGATCGGTCAAGACAGGTTGACCTAGTCTCAAAAAAAGAAAAAACACGCGCATAACAAAGCGCAAGTTCAAAGAAATAATATCGCCCAATGACCCGATCGCAATAGCGAGGTGATGCATGGAGGTTATGATTGGCGGCCTGCGTCCTTCTCCTGCAAGAGAGAACTCTAGCATAGAGAAAAAGGCAGGTCGCCACCTAGCGGACACTTATAAGAGCCAGTGTCAAAATTTAGATGGTATGTGACTCTATTGGGACGAAACGCCAACAGAGAAATTTATATTTCTCTCTTTATTTTTTTGAAGCCTGCCTGCATACAGATCTCCATTGTGAGAATATGCAGTGCAGAGCCTATATTCTAAAATTATTTTTGACTCGAATAGAGCGATAGATTCATGCTTTTAATCTATATATTTTTTTATTTTTATTTTTTTATTTTACTACATATTTTCATTTTAATATTCTCATCAACAATATTTTAATTATTATAATTATTTTTTTTATTTAAATTACAAATATTAATGATATAACGTTAATTATTTGCAACTGGAAAACCGTAAGGAAAACGCATGATTACCACGTAGAAAGCACATGGTTATTGTATGGAAAACATATCGAAACCACATAGTTCTCGCATGAGATTACCAAGCTCCGGGGTATAAAAATTTTGTACTTTCTCATAGAATGTGATTTCTACATGGTTTCCGCATGATAACTTATGTGCTCCCCATGGGAAATCTTCCCAAAATCTAATATGATTCCCGCATGGTTCCCACATGATACCATATGGGAACTATATAGAAAACATGAGATATCCATGTGGTTCTCGCGTAGAATCCATTTGAGACTTTTTACGTGGGGTGACTGGAGTTAGCTGTACTCAAACGTGCGTAGCTCGTGACCAATGCATACGATTTTAAATGTTTTAGGCTTGATTTAAAGCTTTTCAGATACATTTTTCTTCTAGATTTAACAAATTAAGCGCCGGTTTCGATTTAATTCAATTTCAATTTAATTCAACATTTTTGCATTTTTTCAATCAAAAAGCCGCGTTGTTTATACTAGTATACTTACTAGTATAAATCTGCTGCAACGACTATCTGTGTCATTAGCAGTCCGTTATAGCATTGTGACATTAGTGTACGAGCGTAGGACGTGCGATAAACTCATTGCCGTAAAGGATTACTTAAACTACGAACAGCGGCCGCTATTTTAAAAATGTTTTATCTAGTATTCTTTCAAAATCATTTTTAATTTTTTTAAATTCCAATTATTTTCAAATCCCCAAATTGTGTTAGAATTTATATTTACGATTTCATAACAATATTTACGATTTTTAGAGTAGATCTAGCCTTGATAAGAGTGCCATGGATGACCGCGAAGTATACGATGACTGCATAAAACAAATAATGTTGTGAATAGAATATTGTGAATTTTAGTCTTCGAAGACTGCTTGACTTTGAGATGTAGCTTCTATAAAAGTTGTTTTACGGTTTTTACATTGTTATTGAATATATAATAGTATTATTAAATAAAAATAAAATTCAAATTGTCATTTTTGAACTTTTTAAGATGTATCATTAAAAAGAGATTAAAAAATCTGTCAATATTTACAGTAAAATATGCTTTTCTGAGAAACTGAAAATTAATGAAAATACTCAAAAAATTTAAAATATGTTGATTTTACGAACTTTGATCGTCGAATACATTTGGTGAAAAGTTTTTTAAATTCAAGGATAGTGACCTAACTGAAGAATTTTTCAGCCTCAACTTATTCATATGTATATTTGGCAACTTTTAACCTAATGTTGAATACTTGCATTTCATAAAATTAAATTAATGTTCTAGACTGTCTAGTAAAAACATTGAACTGAAAATGTGTGTTTTGCTAGTAACTAATGACCCGATATACTATGAACACAAACTTAGATTAAGAAAATGCAGTTTTTTTTAATAAAAATAATAGTATATTACACAACTAGGGGTGAAAGTTCCCTACGGTGCCCCTCGTACTTAATCGTCATCCTCGGTTGAAAAAGTCATTCGCCCTTTGTTGTGTACCGTGCTTTTTACAATTAGTGCATCGAAGGGCTCTTTTATGCAGCAACCAAAGCTCTTGGACATTGTCTATTGCACAACATATTTGAAAAATTAAAAATTTTCTGAAAATTTAAAAAATTTAATAAATTTTGGAAATTTTGAAATTTTATTATTTATATATATGTAGGTATGGTGTCTTATTTTTATTATATGTATGTATGGATGTATACATATGTATATCTCGCAGCGGAAGGTAAAAATTTTTACCTACCGCTCGGACACTGCATAAAAAAACTTGATTTTCCACAGAGTTTTGAGGCAGTGAAAAGAGCCCTTTCGATGAACGTGTTATGAAAACTCATAGATATATCAATAAATTTACTTTTGCTGCAATTTTGTCCAATAAATCCATATCGGCAATCACATTTGAAAGATCCGTGTAAATCAGTGCATGTACCACCATTGAGACAAGGACTTAGTAATTCGCATTGCTTCAAAATATTTTCACAGTTTCTTCCGACATATCCATACTTGCAGATGCAAGAGTAATCTTTAGAATTTAAATTTTGACACAAGCCATGAATGCATGGCTTTGATAAACAAATGTCATTTTTCAAAACGGTTTCAGTCGTTGACTGCATCATAGAATAAGTTTTTGTATCGATGTTGTTTGGGTGAATAATAAAACACTCTTCTATATTTGACGAATCTACTACTGATTTCAACATGTCGAACTTTAAGGAGTGTATACTTATCTACATAAAACAATATTTTATTAGTAAGCAATTTTTCATACATGTTAGTACGATACATGTAACTAAAATGGCCCATTATTTAACGGCATGAAAAATAATCATGATCATACCATGCAGCCAGCCAGTTAAGTCACTCGTATCGGCTTATCCTAATTATTGTGCTCGATTTATTCAATGTGAAGTTAGAGTACAAATGTATAGATTCTGATATTGACACTGAAATAATCGACTATATTGCCGCTTACAATGAAGACTAGCACAATTCAATTTACAGCGCAAGAATAACACATTTCAGGCTGCGAAAACTAAAACAATTTACGAATTTGATAATAATGTTTAGATATAAACAGTTTTTATTAATATAGATAATTTATTTGTTATTAAAGAATTGATAATGATAATTATTTATTTTAATAATTCTGTAATAAAAATCGTGAAACCATGTTACCATTGCTCTAAAATCGTTTCTTTTTTACTTAAAGTTATTCGCTTCTCGAGAATCCCAACTGTTCTGATCTTCGCCGCAAGACCCAACTGTGTTGATCTTTACGCCGAAAATCCAAACTCTGTACTAGTTGTTAACGCGAACTATAATGAATGCTACATCACAGCAAGAATAGCTAATGTGCTAGTCTTGTCAATTAGGTGTTAAACTATGCTAGTTTTCGTTAGAAACGACGATATATATTATGGATATGCATGACTTTAATCCGAATTTAGGTCAAACCGTGGTATAAATATACTTTTAATGTCACAGACTTACCTTTTCAAAGCATCCAAAAAATGATGTTTTCACCTTAACATGCTTATTTATTAATACTTTTTTTCTATTTACTCCTCCTAAATAGATTAATGTTTTTAATCTCATTGAATTAACTGATTCAGACATAAATTTTGTTATTGTCACTTCATCATTGATACTTAAAGATACTGTTCTATAATCTTTACTAACATTTACTTGATGCCATTTTTCAGATTGTAAAGTGTAGTTAGAATTCAATTCATTCAGGCCATTACCCATATCAAAAAGAAATTTTAAATGTCTCCGATAAATTATAAGTGCTATGAAATCACCAATTCCACGACTGTTATGAGCACAATACATTAGTATCCCATTGTCATGATTCAAAGGTTTAAATCTTAATGATGCTTTGAACCTAAAATATATAATAGTAAATTATCTTCATGCAATGATTGATTATTCATTATAGTAATTTATGATTTATTATTCAAGACTCCTAGGAGCGTTGTTGGTTGCGTTTTTAGCGTGCTAAGTTCACAGATAATATCGTTCGAGGGGTCAAGGTTCGATTCCCGGTGAAGGCAAAAGCTCGGATTTTTTTGAATTGTGTTTTTCATCGGGAAAAGAACAGGAACCTCGTCTGTCTCAGGGCAGGCTTAACCCTGAGATTTTCCTTCAGCGTTGTTATGATCTTATGAGTGAAATCTGCGCTTTAGTAGATAGTGAAAATTTTCCAAGAACTATTTGTATTTATGTAGTTTGAATTGCGGTACTTGTAAATTTCTTGTACCTAAGGCTCGAACCCAGGCGCATCATAAGGCCCAAATCTTCCCTTGCACTTTCCCTGTTCGTTGCTTGTAATTTATTATTCATAAAAACCCGGTCCCAGACGTGCTATAAAGCCTAAATCTTCGCTTGCATTTCTCCTGTTTATGTTAATAGCGGTAAAATCCGTAATGACTATCTCTAGACGCCCACAATTGTAAAATTATATAATTTCAAGATGGGGCGTCTGCTGTCCCCTATATCGGGCCCGGGCCTTCACCTTCTTGTAGGCAAGGTTCCATGCCTCTCTGCCAATCAGCTTCAGGGCGAATGTTGCATGTGTGAATATTTAATTTGAGAGAGCCTGCAAGCGTTTAATTTGAGGACGAAACTGAGAGGACGCCTAATAGCTCTCAGATGTATCAAAATAAATATTTTTATTGCTGTGTCAAAATAAATATTTTTATTGCTGTGTCGAAATAAATATTTTTATTGCTGTGTCAAAATAAATATTTGTATTGCTGTGTCAAAATAAATATTTTTATTGCTGTGTCAAAATAAATATTTTTATTGCTGTGTCGAAATAAATATTTTTATTGCTGTGTCAAAATAAATATTTTTATTGCTGTGTCAAAATAAATATTTTTATTGCTGTGTCAAAATAAATATTTTAGTGTTACATAAAATTCAAAGGTTCTCATGTATTTATTTATTATACATCTATATGCGCATCCAAGGAAATTCGCATGCATCGCATCTTACACAGCTTGAAATAGCTGCTTGTGTGATGTGCGTTACAGCGCAAAACATGGTCCTTCGAGCTGAATTCGGCAAAAATTAAGCAGTGAAAGCTTTGAAGTTCTTCAGGGCATCTAAATTCCGAGTGTAAATGGTCGAGATGTAAAAAATGCGATAAGAAGCATAACCAATGCATGATTACGAGAATAAAGAAATGAATTCGCGCGATGATAAGCCATCAATTAAAACCAATGCAAGTAAGTCTGACGCAAACTTTAATGGTTTAGTATGCAAAGCATATTGTGCAGTCAATGTCATTTTGTGCAAGCTCGTGTTCTTGTATATAGTGGCGTACAGTCTAATTTTATAACTGAACGCTTTGCGGAAACATTGCGGCTTCCCCGCGAACGAATCGACATCCCCATTGAGACATTGAATCAAGTAGAGACACGCATGAGATACTCAATAAATGCGGAAATTCATTTACGCTGCGCGGAATACAAAACGACCGCTGAATTTTTTTTATTACCTAGTATCTGTAATCGATTGTCAAATGAGTACATAGATAAAGGAATCCTTAGTATGCCTGTAGGTAAATCTCTGGCTGATCCCGAATTTAACAAACCAAAGCACATTGACAGGCTAATCGAATTATTCTTCTACCTCATATACGTCGGTCAAGAGAAGGTACAGAGTACCTCAGTTGTATGGCAAAAAAATTTTATGACTAAGCCGACAAAATGTATGGTTAACATTCAACGTGTTACACAAATCCGTGAGTAAGTTTCGGGAGCTCGAGTAGCTTCCGAAGCAAAAGTTTATCTCTGAAGAAGCGTACAAAATCGAACAATACTTTAAAGAAACGACAGAGATGAAAAGCTGGTCGGTACACAGTGCGTTTACCTTTTAGTGAAAAGATAAATAGTCTAGGCGAATAATGCAAGATCGCGGAACAGCTGTTTTATTCGCTGGAGAAAACATTAATCAAAAATCCCGAATTGAAGTCTGATTATATGCAAAGCCTTCGCGACTCAATGGAGCTAAGACACATGATTCCTACTGAGGATAGCAAATCAGGGACAGACATTATTTTCTCTCTTATTACGTGGTTTTTAAGAAGTTGAGCTCTTCTACCAAGCGTCGTATCGTAAATAATGCCTCTGGTAAGACAAGTGCCGACATATCACAGAATGATTACATGGTGGTGGGTGCTAGTGTCCAAAGCAGCAGTTTCAATCTCACTCTTCGATTCCGCGAGCAACAAATTGTTTTACTCGTGGACTGCAACAGTACATTACGGTAGCACTATTACTCGATTGCGAGTACTATTCACTCGATAGGGAGTATGTAGAATAAAGATCAGCCGTCGGGTCTCCAACCCTCCAAACAGCACGTCAACCAGTACGGCGTCAGCCACTGGGTTCAATCCCATTTATGCGTTTCACCAATTCCCTGGTAGCTTAGGTGGAGAGAATAGCATTCATCTTGGCTCCATGTCCAATATGTCAGGATATTCAGGAGAGCTCGATTAATGGAGATTACCTCCGAGCTCCGACGCTGGGCAGACTTTCAATTTACGTGGTTGGAATAGGCGTAATCGACAACACATTAGCATAAGGGAATCAAGACTTATTACGCGAATATTCCGCGAAACGTTTGACAACAATCGTTACTCACTCGGAGTAAGTTAGTTGGGAAGAGCTAATTTCGTAGTTTCACCGCCAACGATACATAATGTGCGACAGTTCAAAGAACTTTTTCATAGCTATCAGGCGAAAGGTACCGTGAATGCGCTTCACGCACACGCCCGCAGGTTAGATTTCCCAAAAAACGATCGGTCCATGGCGTCACACGTGGTCTTAATGTAAACGAAATCACGGTTGAGCGGTAGTCAAATGAGCAATAAAGTCATACAACAATACCGAGAAACCCGTAAACGTTGTACCGCGAGCCTCGGATGAGAGCAATAAAATTGTTCACCGCAGTACAAACAACTGTACCGAATCCTTGATTTCCGATGACAATTCATCAATAGCTTCATGCTTCGCCGCAGACACCGAGTCAATGCAGGAATATTTGCTCAACGAGGACAATTTTCGCACACCATTACCAGTACGTAAGGAAGTGTTTTGTCCTGAATTAGAAAATAATATCATCGGTATTTGCGCTACCGGATTGCTTGATACGAGAAGTAGAATTACCTGTGTCTCTGAGCAATCTTATGAGGCACACATACAATCTTTGAAAGATTTACCAACATTTTCCTTGATCGGATTACACGTGGTTGGCTTCACCGGGCAGAAGTCGATTTTATTAAAGAAACAATTTCGAGCTTTAGTCGAGATAGGCGATATCTCCTTAGAATGTAATTTTGTCATTATATCTAAGCTCGTAAGATCATGCATTCTGGGAAAAGATTTCCAGGAAGTACTGCGGGCTGTTTTGAATGTTTCAGATCAGACGGTGCAGTTAACTCACCCATCGACTGGCTCCGTGTACACATGTGAACTATGCATGCATGATGAACTCTCTAAGTAACGATGAAATTAATGCAAAGCTAGACTCAATCAAGTTTGATAATGAAATGGAAAGATTTGCCCTGGGCAGTCTTATCAGGGATTATAGACATATTTTTAGCGAATCTCCGAGAAAATCCGGACGAGTCACCGTTTAAACACACGGGCCTTACCCCGTGTCCTGGAAAGAGAGAGATGTAGGTGAGCAGATCGAGCGTAGGTTGAAGCTTGGCCTTTGCGATAGAACGATCTAACATGAATTTTGGTAGTCTTCTTATTCTGGTCTTCAAGAAAGACGGCAAAGTAAGGCTGTGTTTAAATGTTATCGAACTAAATAAACGTCTGCAAGATGACTATGATGATCCAGAGGGCAAGAATCTCGAAAAAACTCTCGAAAGTACACCGGCTTTATATTTGAAGGGCGAACATATCAGCACTGTGTAGTGATATTCAATACAAAAGTTAGCACCACACTCCGAAGAGTAGCAGAGCAAACTCTCCGCTGTTGTTCAGAGATCTTTATCGATTTTGCCGATGACTGGCTCTGCGATTCCAAAGATTTCCGCGAGCATATAATCCATCTACTCGAGTTTTTTGACACTCACGGGAAGGCGTTACTTTAAATTTCCGCAAGGTCAAGCTCTGCAGGAATGAGATAAAGTTCTCGGGGGTTATTCTGACTGCTTAAGTGGTTGAGCTGGGTTGGATTCGTCCAGATTCAGGGAATCCGTGATTTCTCAACATTCCGTAGTACTAAGCAATTAAAGGGTTGGATTGGGTTGGGTTGAGTTTTATTGGGCTTACAAATTTTTCGGCACATTTCACTAAACGTTTATCAATCGAAATGCAGCCGGTGCTGCGGTTGTTGCAAAAGGGTGTTAGGTGGAGCTGAGAGTCATCGGATGACGTCGCTTTCAAGAAGGTTAAAGACCTCTTTTGTGAGGAGGTTCTGTTGTATCATTCCTTAAAAGGGAAATATTTCATTCTCCGCACTGAGCAGTTTGTTATTTGAACTAGACGATTGCGGTACGCAATGTTTAATCCGCTGTGCCAGTCGCGCACTAAGAGGGATGGAATTGAACTATTTTACCACAAAGCGTGAACTCTTAAATATTTTTTATTTTCAGCGTCCTATAAGCGCAGTGATTTCAAAGCAGTTCACATTTTACCTTTCGCTTTACACTTAATTTATTTCTTTTCCCATTCCTACGGCGAATTGAGGCACGTGGACACACAGCGCGACATATCTCGTCACAGAGAATAGCTGAAGAGCAGCCTGGGGAGTCTTCCCACGACAAGCGCAACCTTGACCTTTTTTTTTTATTTTTACAGCCTTTTCAAGTCCTCATGAGTTTTATATGGCTCTGCATTACCTGCGCTTGTGAGTACTTAATTTCAGTGCATTGAGTCCACTATTTTTAAGTACTCGCGCAGAGCATGGGGACCTACAGTTTTATGTACAGTGAAATATACACGTTGTACACAGTGGAATCCGAACCAGTGGAACTCAGATGTATAGACACTTATGTAAACAAAGAGGTGTCTCCAAAATCGTCGAGAGTCAGGCTTGAACCCAGGACCTCTGGATTATTAGCCCGATACTCTACCGATTGAGCCATCGTCGCTCTTCAACCTTGACCTTGAACTACATATTTCGCCGTATACCCATACGTGTATCTCTAGTTCACAGAACAATTTGACTTATCTTTAGTACCTTCGACAATAACATTGAGTTAGTATGAAATACTATGCCGACACCCGAGTTCCCAGAAATCGTAGTGATTGTAGAATCATATGTACACGTGAATATTCGTGATTTTTATAACATTCTTAGTTTATTTTCACATAATTAGTAATCGTATGCGATGCAATATCAGCACTGAGTATTATTACGAAGTATTATTATTAGAGTATTATTACTAAATGAAATAATATTAAGATTATTTCGTTTATTGAATATTATCATCTTTGCGTGCAATTATTTCAGGCATGCCACAATCTCCACATCAATGTAAATCACATTTATGCCTGCGTGCTTATTTATGTATGTTTCCTGATATAATACTACCTATGTGCTGTGTCTCGAGGTATCTTAAATTCAGTCAATTCGTACCGAGCGGCTAATCATAGATTTGAATGATTCATTATACTCAATGCTTATCTATTTCAGTATCTTTGACATATGCAGCCCGTAATATTCCAAGGCTCGGGTGTGAAGAATTTTCTCCGAGTCACATGTGTCGCGGTGAACAAAAAAATCGTTCATGAATTTAATAAGTAACGAATTTTGCAGTAAAATAAGAAAATGTACAAACAAATTAATCTTTATCCTGACGATGCGTAATATCAGTTGATGCTCTGATGCAAGAATGAACATGAGCCACTGAAGATATACATGATTAGATTCGTCTTGTTTGGTAGCGCATCTGCTTAACACTCGGCAATTCGCGTTCTCGACCAATTCGCGGACGACAAAAGGGCGAGTTTTTCGCTCATGAGTCACAGTTTAAAGAGGGATTATGTAAACGATATTGATATGATGATAGTAAGTTTGCACGCTGTATCGTGAGCTCTGGGAGTTACAGGACCACAACAACTAGCGGTAGAGAGAAAGGAACCGAAAATACCGGTATTCGCCGTTTTTACGTCAGTTACCCCGAGAGAAGTGAGAGATAAGATAAAAAAACTCAGCTCCGAAGTTTCAGTACCTGCGTTGCGCTCTCCAAGTTTTATAGTTGTCTTTTGCTTAAGAGATATTTTCCGAAGGCGTGGAGACAAAATCGAACGACACTTATGCCAAAGCCGATGCCGATACGTCAAAAATTGGAGACCTATAAAAATTAGTTCAATGATCAGTTGGGTTAGGTTGGTTTGAGATGGGTTTTCTTAGAACTTCTTAATCAGCGACTAAGAAGCACTATGGCTATGGCATGAATGGCAAAATGGATTCACAAATGAGAATGGTTGATAATCGAATGTGCAGCGGACATAGAGACGATGAAAACATCAGGTGGAGTCCAGACCATCTATAATATAATAGGTAACTTCTGTGATAATACTGTCTGTCTATATTTCTAGAATGTACAAGGGCTATATTCAACAGGGATTAAAGGCAGCGTTGGTAAGGTTGCCGATTGACATATTAAGATGTGTCAAACAGGGTCTTCTCTCCCCTGTCTTCTCTGATATTCAATTTTGCTATCAAGCCGCTACTTGAGAAGCTCCAAGACACGGATGGAGTGGATATTCGAAGGCAAAGCCTTTCGGCTATCGCCTTTCCAGATGACGTAGCCTGTTTTGCGAAGACAACCGAAGTAGCGAAAAGTTAGTTACAACTGACGACGGAGTACGTACGCAAGTTGGACATGAAATTATCCATCAATAAATGTGCAGCCTGCGAATATAGTCATTACAGGAAAAATTGGCACACTTGAGGGCCTAAGATTGTTGTGATCATCCATGCCGTACCAGGAATTGACCCTGAGGAGATGTTCCGTTATCTCGGGGCCAAGATCTCTCCATGAAAGAGACTGCTCAAATGTTTTGAGACGAGTGAGTTCAATGAAGTCATAACACGAGTCAAAAGATTGCCGATGAAGCCCGTGCAAAAAGTGGATCTATAGACTACTTATATCTTCCCGAGGTACACGTACGGATTCATCATGTCACCGGCATCGCGAGCAGTCTTAAAGAAAACTGACCAGATCGTTCGAACGAACATTAAGGACATAATGCACCTTCCGACGACAGTGAGTAGTGATTTTCTCTATACGCCAAGTAGGTAAGGCGGCATGGGTCTACTTCAAATAGATAAACAGCTGTTGATAACCACAACTCTAATGATTTGGTGACGACGGAAGTCATGGGTTCGTAGAGGTCAGAATTGCGACTGTCTTTCAATTCGAAGGCACTAAGGTTGCCTTAGCCGAATTCCATTGAAGAAGTGGAAGCTTTCAAGTAGAAGCTTATGAGTAACTACGCAAAGAAGTGGGCAAAGCAAAAATGGCCAGGCCAGGGTGTTGAAAACTTTAGTAAGGACCCCAATGGAAACAAGTGGCTTTCCAACTCAAATCTTCCAACGCAGTCGAGATTTATCGATGCTATTAAGTTTCAAATGAATACATATTCGACGCGTGCACTAGCAAAGATCTTAGATGACCGTGTTCTCTCTTCCTGACGATTATGTGGTCGGTCAAGCGAGACCCTCGGGCATATCTTAACAAATGCCGGTATACCAAGGATAAGCGAATACACCGCCACAATGAGATCAAAGATCTTATAAAGAACAAACTAACAAGTAAACATCAAGTCCTAGATGAATCAGAAGGTAAGTTCGGAGTTGAGAGACACAAACCTGACCTTGTCCTGAAATCGAATAAGGGAAGGGTGCAGAGTACTCGACGTCACAGTTTGGTACGAGCATAGCGACTATCTTCAATACAGTAGAATACTGCAAAATACAGTAGGATACTGATGAAATTAGAGCGTGAATTACATGCCTCGAAATCTGCAGTAGCTCTTCCGACACATACCCGGAGGAACCTCACAAAAATCAGCATAAATAAGAGTAATTGGCTAACCATATTATTAATAGTCCTAAGGAGTTCAAAAGAAATTCTTAAAGACTTCATGGATCATTGAATTGGCGAATTGTGTATCGTTCTAATTTATTCTGTATTGTCGAACGTCGGGAGATATAGATGCAGGTCACACGGATAGGTATGGATGCGCTTCTGAGTTACGGAGTTTTTCAAAATACTCCTGAGTTACGGAGTTGTCCAAGTAACTCTTGAATACGGGGTTGTTTAAGCAACTCCCGAGTTACGAGATTCTCCAAGCAACTTCCGAGTTACGGGATTGTTCCACCCAGCCATCGATCATTCGTGATGAATCCGTAGAAATAACTAAACAGATATTTATGCAGAAATTTCGGACACAATTTTTTAACTTGCAAAAAAAATTGTTATATAAAAATTCTTTTACATATTTATATATAAAATTATATATGTTATCATAACACCCATACGAAAATAATCTGTAGAAATTTTTACATTGATTTTCGCAAAGCTTTTTGCAGCAGAATATGCAGATTACTCTGTACAGATCTCTGCAAACATCTCTGTTTAAACATCTGCAGTGTTTTCTATAACAAACCCTGTCGGGAATTTTGACCTTTCAAAAATGTGTTGGATTTATATGCTGGAGAGGTTTCTGCAGAGACATTGCAGAGTTTTATAAAGAGATTTCAGCAAAGTTATCTGTAGAGTTCTCTTGAAAAAAATGGGTTATGAAATGTAGGAAATTTCACGAAACGCAAAGATCCGGTGCAATTTTTTGCGATTTGAACAGGGAAGTGGATCAAAATTTGTGTCAAAATTTTTTATGGCTCTAAAAGATTCTAGAGATTCTTCTAAGTAAAGTTGGCATATGAATCTGGGATCAAAAACGCCTCCTTCAGGGTCAAAATAAAATTTAAAAAAATCTTGATTTTGTTACAACCGCTTTTTTACAACACTGACATTACTAAAAAGAAATCACCATTATCGTGTCATATAATATTTGAGAATAAGTTTTGACAAATCTTTACCAAAATAATTAATCAAAAACTGTTGAAAATATACATCTAAATAACGATTTAAATGGAAATTTATGGGTGGCTCTCTGTGAAATCGGGAGATCGAATTTTAATTTTTTTTCTAATCATATTAACTCGCTTTTACTTAATAAAATAAACCTCCCTTAATGTTTTCAGATTTTTTATATGGATTATTTCTAAGCCACAGAGGGTTAAAGTTGGTAAAAACATGTTTTTTCGTATTTTTACTGATTCTCATAAATTTATAGCTCCCCAGGAAAACATTTTCCAACATAGGAACATCTGACAATTTCTTTTAGAAAATTTTTTCTAGTTTTCAAAAAAGAAGTTTAAAAGTCGTATATATGTATATATATTGTAACGGGGATCCCGTCATTAACTGTTTGCCTGGATACCACACAATGTAGACGACAACTTCTTACATTCGGTGGTGTTTTCAGAGCCAGCGGATGAGCAGACAGCGCGTTAGAGACGGAGAAGGATGACGCGGTGTCACGAGCAGCATGCCGCCAAGCAGCAGCAGGAACTCAGCGCAGCGTCGATCCAGCGAGAACAAGAGAGAGAGAGAGAGAGAGAGAGAGAGAGAGAGAGAGAGAGAGAGAGAGAGAAGATGTAGCATGCGAGCCACGAGGCGAACGCGCGCGAGCGACTGCCGCCATGTTGGCGAGTGAGTATGCGAGAACGAGTGCGAGAAGGAGAGAGAATGTGTGTGGGAGAGAATTCTTATAGATAGACAGGCGAGAGAAGAAGCAGCACGCCGCAGAGTGTATGTTATTGGGAAAGAGTGGAGGGCTACAGCTCGATCCACAGCGAGCGCATAAGCATAAGAAATAATGTAAGCGTACCGAACTAAGCTCAGATGTAAAATCGAGAATGTATAGAGAGAGTAAAGCCAGAGTGTGAGTGAAGCGTTTGTATTTCGTGCGTATACAGGAGAAATAAGCGAGAGAGCGCGAGAGCGTCAGTGTGCTATATGATGCGATTAGGTGTGAAGTCGTGATTGGATGACGCGTGCGATCGAACGGAAATGTATGAGTGTGAGTGAGACAGCGAGAGACGCCACGAACCGGCGTAGTTGTCGAACGTCGCGAGCGAGGGGGTATGCATCGAGTAACCGTGGAGTATATGCAGAGTGCGCATAGAGAGTTTGCAGAGAGTATCCAGAGCGACCAAAAAGAGAATCCCTTCCGTGTGTGTCCTTCCGAAATAAGCAGTAAGTATCTTTCGCGTGCGCTCAACAGGGAGCGAGACATCATCAGTACGTGAGGACGAGCGGATATAGAGATAGAGACAGGTAGAGGGTGCTTTTGATACAGCTCCGCCGCGAGTTTTCAGCTATAGAACCAGTCCGCGATAGCCGTGGCAGCGGATTTATTCTAATCAGTGCTATAAAATATCGTACAATACACGTGTAATAAGTCGTTCTTCACGGCACAACTCCAACCTCACTTGCTACACTCGTGCGCTTATACGCGTCGTGCCGTAATGTACGACTTATTCCACTAGTATCGTAATGTACTATAAATAGCAAAAACTTATAAGACAAAAAGTGTTCTTGAGATGTCTCTTAATTTAGCTTCATTTCCAAGTTAAAAAACGATGAAAAAAAATATATAGATTGTGACGTAGCAATAACTATTGCTGCGTCATAATATTTTTGTATGGCAGCTGATTCTCTCTCGGCGAGCTGACAGCTCCTGAAGCGGAGCCAGCGCTCCGTGGCGCTCGCAGGAGATACCTCTCACCGACCGCGTGCGGAGCACAGGACGTGACGTATCAAGTCACACCTGCGCGGCCTGGCGGCGTTCGGGAGAGAGCGTGGTAGGAAGTGATATAGTAGCGCGCACGCGGTCACATGCACGAAGTATCTGTGAAGAGGGAGCGAGAGACAGTAGAAGTGAGTGAGAGAGGGAATCGGCGGGGCGAGCCGCGAGAGAGAGAGAAAGAGAGAGAGAGAGCCTTGAGTGCGTGAGTGAGAGAGAGAGATATAGCGGGGATAAATTTGATCGCGTTTGGGACGCGTGATGAAATTTAAGAATGCATGACTGTACTGTGTTACGGTACAGTTAACTTTATGTTGTCTCTTGGGAAGTTATAGTAATCCATAGGGAAATGAACTGGCTAGGGTTTTCTAGTAGTTCGATAGATTCAGTTCTATTATAGTATATATGGAGGTGGAGGTATTTTAAATGTCGCACGCTCGTTTGGTTATCTATAGGGGGAGCCACCGGATGGAGATCAATGTTGATTAATTGATCATAATCGATGAAGGGGGCGCGAATTACACAATGTATGAAGAATATAGAGGGTGATAATTGTTTTCTCGAACAATTGGAAATTAAGAATAAAAAAGAGGGCGCTGGGAAGACTCACCGATATGTAAATTGAATAGTGGTAGTTCACTCATAGACCAATAGAGGATTATTTCGGGAAAAAGGACCAATTATGCAATTCGGTGGCCGAGATGACGTTCCCGTGAAAAAGGAGGCCAGGTGGGAAAACGCGGCATCCTTCCACGAGCGGAGCATCGGCCTCGGTCATGCTGTTCCTGGATCTGGCAGCATTCAGTACTCTTTCTCTGGTTTCTAGAATATTATCCTGGGAGTTATGTTGGAGCTTCACGCCGATTTCCATTTTCCCTGTTGGAGTTTATTGGATTTTTCTGGAGTGGTTTTGACGGTTTCTTTTCAATTTTGGTGGATTAAATATTGGTGAGAAACTAATATAAATTTTGATATGTAGTTTTTTCCCTATGGATTATGGATTGGAGAGGAAGTTAGGTAGAGTCGTTTTTTCTTTTACAGATTCGATTTTCGTTTTCGCGTTTCAGGTGGGAATCTGTGGTTTGCCCCGTTTGAAATTATTTGTAGAGTCCCCGTAGAGGAATTTTGCGGCCCTTTCACTTAGCTTACCAAATTCAAGGAATTAGTAATTTGACCACTGGCCCCTAAGATTATTTAAAATCAGTGTAAATTATTGTGTGTCGAATTTTCATATATACAGGGGGAAAGGTTTCAGAATATGTTTGACGTTTATGTTGCTAAATGAAATTGTTTCTCCTTTATTTGTTCCCAAACTCTATTGCTACCATTTTCCCCGCGCGTTTTCTTTCCGTTTTCAGAGCTCATCACCTGGAAGAAGGAGGCAGCCGACGTCTAATAAATAATTGTTGTACACTAACTGGAATCCCCGTGCGGGCGGGTAAATTCCACGTTACAATATATATATATATATATACACTAGGGGGTACCCCCCTGCTCGCTTCGCTCGCCAACCCCTATTGCTTCAGTTTTTAACTTTGTATTTGGTAATGTTCAGATATAATTTACAGCAACAATTTAAAGAATTGATTTTAAACTTTTTTTTTCGAATCCCAATTTTTAAATTTATGCATATTTTATTGATTGTTGGAACAATAATAATTCTTAAATGTGTCTACTGCCGTAACATTCATGGTATATACATGATACTGAAATATGTTATTATAAATATAGCTCACCCATCAGCTCCACCCTCCGTCAGCTACCTCTACCTATCTTCTTCAGCTATCATTTATCGCCACAAATCATGGATACCACCTTCACCAACTACCTTCAATCACAAATTTCACTATTCACCGCTCATCTACATCTATGACCTACATGCTTCACTTATGACTCCAATAATGAGCTCCATATTTCAGCTTCATACCAGGCACAAACTTCATCTGCCAACATGACCTATGACGCTAACCAACCACCTGTCCACGATGATCTCTAACCATGAAATCTACTAACTACCTACCATTTTCACCATTGAACTCTTATCTACCATCGATCATCTACAACCTTAACCCATCACCTAGATCCTTTACTTATGACTCCAATAATGAGCTCTACAATTCAACTTCACACCTGGTATAAACTTTACTTACTACCTTGACCTACTAAACAACCACCTGTCTACGATGATCTACCTAGCATCTACGACCGTCTACCTAGCACCTGAACCGCCAATCGCGACCTCCACACTCCATCTATCTCCTACATCATCCAATTATTGCTGCAGTCATGAGCAACACTTTTCACACATAATCTCAACCTATCACCTTTACCCTTGACTTTCCGCCTTTGCCTATCACCACTACCTAGGACCTTCTTTTCAACCTGTTATCCTCCACCTTCACCCTCTACGTATCGCCTCAACTCATAAAATCTACTCTCTATCTATGACCTAAAATTCAACTAAAACTATTGTTCTCTACAAATGTTCTCAACCTATCATTACTACCCTCCATCTATCGTCTCCAGTGAGGACCTCATTGTTCACACTTTCTGCCTACAACTATCAACTCCACACATGAATTCCACGTACCATCTAACATTTTGACTCGTAGCCTCAAACCACCACCTATAATTTCAACCCATGAAGCTTAACAACTATTTAGCACCTCCACTGTCCATCTGTTACCTGCAATCAAGTTCTCCTACACCACCTGTTTCTTTCACCTACCACTTCTGACTCCAATCATGAATTCCACACTCCACCTATCCCTTACAACTCCCACTATCAGCGTCACACATGACTTCTGGCCTCTACCTATCATCTCCACCCGTGACTTCTGGTCTCCACCTATCATCTCCACCCATGGTTATCCGCCTTCATCTATCACATCTAACCGTGAACTTCCCATCAACCTATTATCCTACGCTTTTCATCTATACCAATAAAGTCTATCATATACCTTCACCAGCACTTCCACCCTCCACATATCGCTTCTAATCGTCCACATATGACTTCTAACATTGATCAATCACGTTCATCAATCCATCTATTGCACTCAATCATGTCCTTTTTCTCCAACTATCCTTACAACGTCCACTTATGAATACAATCGTGATCTCTACCCTCCACACATAATCTCTACCTATCTCCTACACCTAGGACGTTCTGATTCAATTATAATCTACACATTCCAATTATGATACTAACCGTAATGTTCACAATCCTCCTTTTTCCTACACCGTCCACTTATGCCTGCTATTATTTCCTCGTTCTTTCCCTATCACTTATACTTCAATCGCGAGCTCAACACTTCGTCTATCTTTTACACCATCTACTTATTACTAAATTCATGACCACCACCACCCTTCACACTGTAACGTGGCAAAATATAGCCACGTCACGTCGAACACTGAGCCGCCGGGATAGAGCGTCTCAAGGTTGAATGAATGGTGCGTGTGCATGGATTAATGGCGTAACGTTTCTTTCGAGTGACGGCGCGAGGAGAGGAGCGACAACTGAGGAAGGAGAAAAATACGGAGAGCTTCTTCATTCCCGTTCAAGGGCGAGAAGGGAAGAGTGCAAGCTCCGGCGTGACAGAAGCAGCGACAGGTGCATACAGGGCGTTCAATTCCGGCTCGTCATAAGTCGTCGGACGCAGACGAGACGGGCGGGGTCTTCCTACGTGAGAGCCTTCTGCAGCACGGCCAGCGTGATGGTTGCTTCATCGCGAGAACGTTGGAAGTAATAAAAGGCAGCTTTGCGCCCTTTGTAACAGGCACTCCCGAATCCGGGCCAAGACAGAAGGAGTCGCTGAGAGTTACAACGTACTTCGTAATTCGCGCATAACTTAGGCATTGCGCGAGTTGTCTGTATGCATGCCTGGCTGTCTGTATGTTGCGAGCGTTCAAATCTCGTGGTTGTCTATCCAGCATTAACTGGGATTGTAAAGTCGAGCGCGCATGCGCCGCGATCGACGATGCGAAACGAGCGAACTTGTAACAGCGCGAGCGCGCGGGCCGTCGGCCCCACGCGAACCGACCAATCGGAGCGCACGCCGCTCGGCGTCTCGGGAGAGCGAGAGCGCGAGGCTCGCGCCGAGTGCACGAGCCGGCACTCTCCTGCCCCGGCCGTTCCAGCTCAGACATCGTTGCAGCCAACTCCCGAGGGATTTCTTTGTGTCGCATATATTTATCTCGCGTGTGGTCTCCTGATACTTTGAGGGTCACGGAGCCTTGGTCACCCGGATTTAAGGATTAAAGGTCAGTGGGTCGTTCTTGCTGAGCTAAGTCTCCCTCGCGGGTTATTGCGTAGTTCCGCGCGCGGCCTCGCTCCCAGGAAGTTCCTTTCTCTCGCGGGCGCGCGAACATCAGCGAGCGCGGCTACCTTTCGCGGCGGATGTCTCCTCATAATTAGTTCGTGTGTTTAGTATAATTCAGTGCGTGAGTGAAAGCTACCTCGGGTTCCGGTCGTGTGGATATCTTCGACAGGTCGTCGTCACACCGCGTCGAAGTGAACTAAGAGCTGTCTTTATTTCGGATATCTCGGGCGAAGGCTGCCTCGACATCCCGGTGCGTGCGACGAACGGCTGACCTCGCGTACCCCAGGCTTTTGGTTGTCTCGGTGTATCTATAAAAGGGAAGGTTATCTGCGCGGTTAGGGACTCGGGGCTATCTGTATCTGTAGTGTACGGTATCAAGCGTGCGTCTTCGTGAAATATACGTCAGCGAGGACAAGGGGGCCTCGCTCAGCGTCGCGGCGTTAGGATACGGCGCGGGAGGTGTCGTAGGTCGTGGTTACGCAGACACGCTCTCGGCCAAAAGTAGTTTAGACGGCCGCGGTTTGCACTAAGTGTGGGCAATCCCGGCTATAGGGTTAAAGTGTGAAAGAAGAGTCGGCGGACAGTGAGTGAGTGTGGCCAAGCGGGCATTGCGTGCGTAAGTCCTTGAGACGCGCGAGAGTAGGATATCTTTGTGGTTACCTTAGCGTGTAATTGTTACTCGGCGATTGCGATTTCGTGAAGTGTGGCGTTGCGAGGAAGCGCACCTCCTTAGCGTTCCTATCGCAGGAGTGGACGAATACCTCCGCGTTTTCTTTTATCTAGCGTGCGGTGGCCGTTGAGCCCAGGTTATCTATTTGCTACCTCTCTAGTGTAACTAAGTTTCATTTCGGAATAAACGAATGCATTCTAAACAACCACGCGAAGTTATTATCCGAACCACCCTCTCTCCTTTCCGCGTAGCGGGGCTGAGCTAGCTAGCCGGCAAATCCGCCTACCTCCCGAGTTCGTTGAAAGAGTCGCGAGACTCTGACACTTTCGGGTAAGTGTCTGGTGCCACCGGGTCTAGGAGAACTCGAGGAGAAAGGCCGAAATATAACGTCACGTCATCCACCCGGCATTCTCGTGCCCAGAACACCAGGACACGAGAAATCCACGTTACAACACATAATCTTGACCTGTCACTACTACTTACAACTTTCTGCCTACACTTATAGTCACCACTCATGACTTCCATGCACACTTAGCACCTTCACTCCTACCCTCTACCCACTACTTATCACCTCGATCCATGAAGCTCACGATCTACCTAGCACCTCCACCGCCCACCTATTGCCTGCAATCATATCCTTCAGCTACACCTCTCACCTTCACCTTCCACTAATGTCTCCAATCATGAACTCCAAACTTCACCTATCCCCTATATAATCTACTTATTACAATCATGAACTCCATCCGTCGTACGTGAGCCTAAACTATCACCTGCACCTCTGATTTTTGGCCTGCTCCTAACATCTCTACATGATTTTCTGCCTTCACCTATCACCGCTGTCCAGGACCTTTTCATCAACCTGTTACCCTCCACCTTTCTTCTATGTCCATGAAGTCCAGCGTTCACCGTCACCAGCACCTTCACTCTCAATGTATCGCCGTCAATCATAAAATCCACTTTCTAGCATCACCATCAACTAAGATTAGTATTCTCTTCATATGTTCTCTACCATCCACTTATGAATACAATCGTGATCTCCACCATTCACAAAATCTCTACCTATCTCCAACATCAATAACGTTCTGATTCCGCCTGTCTTCTCCAATAATAATCTATACGTTCTAGTTCTTGTTATTGAGGGGGCGCTGAGGGGGGGGGGGGCGAGGGGGGCAAAACGCATAAAAATAACCAAACTTTTAAAACATTTCTTGGTTCTTTTGAGGGGGGGCTGAGGGGGAGCTGATGGGGCTCGTGAGGGGGGCGAGGGGGGGCGAGGGGGGGGGCTAAATTCCAGCGCGGCTCAAAACAACTATATAATACAGTAAGATATATATATATATATGGGTGATTCTCTGTGAAATCGAACGATCAAAATTAAAATTTTTTTCCTACCATATTAAATCACTCAGACAAAAACGAAGAAGTTAAAAGTTAGAAATTAGAAGAAAGAAAAAGTTAAAAATTAAAAGTTCTAAGAAAAAAAGTTAAAATTCAATAAAACTGTAGAATTTTAGCATTAAATTTATTATAAAAATTCGACACTTTCCTCGATTTTTAGTTTGAAAACAAAGCGAAATTAGGAAAAATCTCAAAAATACTTTTTGTCTTAGAATTTTTTTACTATTTAAATATTTTTTTTTCAGATAGGATATCGAATTTTTTGGTTTTGACAAGTGATCTTTTTATATTTAGCTTATGAGAGTAGCTCCATCTTGTTCTAGGAGTTTCGCAGGCACTTTTTACTGAAAAAAGCTATCTTCAGGAATTTTTTGATAGTCGTAGTCCGGAGCAAACTTTTACTTTTGTTACTATTAAAGCATAAATGTATTATAACCTAGTTGCAACATGTATATATGACTTTTAAAGTATTTTCTTTTTAAATTGGACAAAATTTTCTTAAAAAACTCCTATCCATGTCTATAGTGAAAAATGCTTCCCTGAGAAGCTATGAATTTTTGAAAATCAGCAAAAAATGCAAAAATACCTGATTTTACCAACTTTGAACTCCTGTAGCTCAGAGATAATCGATGCAAAAAATCTGAAAAAATTCAGGGAAGTGTATTTCATGAAGTTAAAGTGATTTAATATGGTTGGAAAAAAATTTAAATTTTGATGGTTCGATTTCACAGAGAATCATCCATATATATATATATATATATATATATACATATATATTGTGACGTGGTGGTTTGCACGCCTCGAGGAAGGTGACTTACCACGAAAAGACACCCATAGGGTCGATCGCGAATTTGTATTTAATTTGAAACTTAACAACTGTTGGACACCCGAGATCGCGATCGTTAGGCTGACTGGTTTGCCTCAGCTGATGATTACATCGTCCTCTGCATCGAGGGTTAGAAGTAAGGAGGGGAAAATACGCAAAATAATAATACGCACAATTTAAAACTTAACACCATCGTTTATTCAAGTGAAATGAAGAATCGGAGGTTTCCGTGGTTATATTCTTGCTGAGCTGGCCGTCTCTACACGCGGACTGGCTCTACCTCCGACTCAGCTTCTTGAAATGTCTTCCAATCTGAGGGTAAATTTTCTTCAAAAATGGTTCGAGCGACAGTTTCTTCTGTTTCGTAAAATCTACTCTCTACTTTCGAACAATATTTACATGAACAATCTTCTCAAGGACGTCGTGAGAGAGAATCAGCATTCTTATGTATACTACCTTTACGATGAACAATCTTCTAATTATACTGATCTAATTTATCTAACCATCGAGCTAATTGTCCATCTAATTCTCTGAAAGATAATAACCGAGTTAAAGAAGCATGATCTGTCCTAATGAGAAATTGTTTGACTATTAAGTAGCAATGAAAATTCCTTAATGAATCTATTGTAGCAAGAAGTTCTCGACGAGTTACACAATAATTTCTTTCTGATTTCGAAAAAACTCTATTGTAATAGCCTATCACTCGTTCTTTTCCATCCTGTACTTGTAAAAGAACCGAGCCAATCCCATGGTCAGAAGCGTCAGTATCTAAAATGAATTTAGATTCAAGAGAAGGAAATACCAAAATAGGAGGAGAAATAAGTTTTTCTTTTAATTTAGAAAAAGCATTTTGACACTCATCTGACTAAATGAATTTAGCCGATTTTTCAGTTAATGTGTAAAGAGGTTTAGCTATATCTGCAAATCCTTTAACTAACGTTCTATAGTAATTACAAGAACTCACGAAACTAAGAACACCTTTCTTCTTTTGAGAAATAGACCAATTCGAGCGCACCACCCAGAGCGCATAATCGGCGACCTCGTTCACGTAGACACATTGCCGGTACCTTGTGCACGCGTTTTGCCAAGGAACTGCGGAGCGCACTACCCAGAGTGCGTAATCGGTAACGTCGTTCACTTAAACAAATTGCCCTTACCTGGTGCACGGGCTTTGCCGAAAAGCTACGGAGCGCATAACTCGGAGTGGTCGACCCTGGTCACATAGCTATTTTGCCAGTTCAAAGAACACGTGATACACCACCACCTTGATTCGTCATACCATCTATTTTAGATAATGCTCCGCTATGTAAATGCATAGACGGCTGCTCGATATGGTAAGCGCAGTGTTACCTAGACTCCGTCATCGGACACCAAGATTACCTGTATAACTATCAGAGTTGCAGTGTGTATCATCGATATGCATAACTTTTTCTCAACCCCTAATGTCGCGCTATATCTATATTTATTTGTTTATAGTGCTATATATACTAAACGCATCATAGCCAACGTAAAAATTCAAACTTAAATGATTTTTTTCTCATAAACGGTGGCTCTCCGCCAGTTGCGCCCATGGAGACTTTTGTTCTGAAGATCATTATCTAATATATATTAAATTTTCAGCGGATTTAACAGGGAATCAGTTTCCATAAGGAATGTGCGGGAATGTTCCTCACAAAACTGTTTTGAATTCCCATTAATTCTTCCAATACAAAAATCTGATAGAGACTTTCTAAATTTTGTTGAACTTGCTCCACAAAGTCCAACATAATCTAGTTTCCCTGAGTATTTAACTGATTTGGACAATGAGATCTGAGGTGTCCTATCTTGTCACATTGACAACATTCAGTATTCTTAAAAAAATCTTGAGATTTTTGAAAACCTCTGGGTTGAGTATTAGAAGAATTAATTCCTTTCTTTTGCGCTTGAGAATAATTCCTGTTGTTCTGCCACCTCTTGTCTAAGTCATTACTTTTACTTCCATTGCTCGTGCAAGAGCAACTTTTAAAGATATAACCCTCTTAAGACGAAGTATTTTTCGGATGGACGATTCAAAAATGGCTCTGATGAATTGAGAACAAGCAATTTTATCTTGAACCTTGAATGGACATTCTAGATAAACTAATACTACAAGCCTTTTAATATCAGCAGCAACTGTTTGTAAATCTTCATCAAAACGTTGACGACGATTTTGAAATTAGGAACAGTAAGTTGGTGCCACATGTTTGTCACCAAATCTCAATTCTAACCTAGAAACTAAATTTTCGAAATCAAAAGAGGATGAATCAGTCTCAAGTAAAACCGATCATGGTTTTCCCTTTAAACAAGAAATAAGAGCAACCATTTTATCCTGAGATGATCAATTCTTAACCTTAACAATAACCTGAAACTGAATCAAAAATTCTCTAAGGGACGAAGGTCCATCATATTCATCTAACCTTAAATTGAAACCGAAAGTATTGTGTGGTCTGCCAACTGTGTTTGTGTCTCTAAATTGCGAACGACTTAGCTCAGTTACTTGTTGAAGATATTCTCGATTTCGATCCGTCAAAGCTTGAATCAATGTCCGTAATCGCGAGGCTTCATCATTCAGTGTTGTCTGTCTCTGGCCTGGTGAAGGGAACTAGACTTGTCCAGCTGTTGCATTTCTCAATTGATCAATCTCAGCCAACGCTTCTCTAAGTTGAGAGTTAACGTGTGTAATCTCTATAGATTTTTCTTTTAAGAGGTTATTAAACTTAGCTTCTGCCGCTTCACGAAGACGAGTCTGTTGAAGTAATTCGGTTTCCAGTTCGTGAAGTTCCTTCTGAATTTGTATAACTTCTTCAACATGATGACGTGTAGCAGTCTCAGCTTCTTCTAGTCGAATTCTTAGTTGTTTAACCTCGTTATCCTCTGGTGATAATGTCATTGCTGATGAAAGATCCACTAGGAATGGAGATAGGGTAAGTGGCGTTTCTTCGGGAAGTTGAGGTGGAAACATTTTTGCAGCTTTCTATGGTGGTGATCTCGGTGTCATTTTCTTTCCCGAACCTAACAGCATAAGTTTTCTCGAATATCCCGGACGAGTCATCAAATTTATTTATTCATAACTATTGAACACGCGTTAGTTCTGATTAATTGTCACAACGAGGCTAACTAAAACCATAACAACCGTGAGATTGATGCGGATGCTGTGCGCAATTCCGAGCGTTCGAATTGTGTCGATCATAACAATACCATTTAATGACTAAAAGTCATTACTGTGTTAACCCGCGATGTTTTCCTATGCTAATCTTATGGATAAAATTTTAATAGCAGCTGTAGCGTTTTCCTAATTCAGAATGTCATTTTATGAAAAAAATAACAAAAATTCACAGTTGTTTACCTCCAAACTGAATATTTTTTTTACCAAATTTGGCTAGTGCAAAACACCGTTTTAATAAAAATTACCCATATACATGATAGGCAAAAACCCAGACAGGATTTCCTACATCCACTATATCACAAGCGTTATATACAATGAGCTGAGAAAAACTAAATAGGGAACAATAGATCTATACATAACATATGTAAGAAGCAATATTTCTGTTTAACAGCCGGATATACATAATCAAGCCTGAGCTGCATAGGAGGCCTAGTATTAATCTAGTAATGATCTCCTCCTTCTAGAGAGTTATGCTTGAGTTAAAATGATGAATAAGTCGATTTTTCTTTCTTCAATTTTTTCATAGCTAATAGTCCATAGAATATCGTGATGAAAGTCCTTTTTCATGAAATAATTTTGCCACAAAAATACAGACAAAAAACTAAAACAAATTTTTTTCTAATTTTCGAAAAATCATCGATTTTCGATATTTAAATTTGATTACACCTCAATTATTGAACAAAATTGTTGTAATACCTCTAGTACAAGATTTTTGTAGGGAATTTCATCGAAACTACAATATAAATCTATTTCACAAAATAGTTCTTGCTCAAAAAGTTGTTAACCTAAAACAAACCACCAAATAACTAATTTTGACAAAATAACAATTTTTTTCTTAATTTACTTTTCTTAAACAATATAAAACTACAATCTCATAAAATAAAACAAATTCAAATTTGAAAACAGTAAAAAAATTTAATCGATTTGAAATTGCTACCAAATAGTTTGCACTGCACAGCAACGATAAAGAAGATTCAGTTCTGTTTTATCGATACAATAGTTCCCTAGCCTAGGAAACAGCTGTTTGAATTTTGATCCAGTCTTCAAGTCACCATGTGGAGATGCATTTGTCTACTGCTAGTTATAACCTGTTACTAATATGGATAGAAAGTTCATAAACTTCTGCAACAAGAATTCAAATAAGTATTGTAAACTAGTAAATAGTAGTTGCATTTATAAAGATTTATTTGAGTTTATTTTTTTTTTATAGGTAAACATGGATTGATTGGCTTTCATATTAAATTTAAAGAGTCTCATTTGACATGTTTACAAGAACCTTTACAGAATATATTAATGGTAAGTAGCACAAATAATTGTAAACATTATAATATTTTGATTATAAATTGGTATTGACAACTTTTATTTTATTTTCAGTATCGAGATACCATTGCAGTTTAATGTTCAGCACCCGAGTCACCTAATATACCTCAACACATATAAATCAACACATATACTTCAGCGTATATGTGTTTTGAAGTACAAAATGTAATTAAAATATGCTAGATAGTATACGTAAGTAATACTTAGTTTGTTTTTGTGATTTAGATATGTATACTTTAATAGCATTTTACTTGGCTTTAGGATTTTCATGATTCTAAGTCAATTCCAGAAACCTTCCTTCACAGACTGAACCGAGTATAATTGACTGAAGTATGTTAAAAGTAATGTTACGTATATGAACATATATAATATTGTCCATAATTACCAATATTATCAATTTATATGTTATTAAATATTTAAAATTAATATTTTTCAGTAAAGTCTTCCGATCAAGATGTGAAGAATAATATTCAGAATATTTTCCATCAAGTTTGACCTTTATTCATCACCCGGATGCTAAGATTTCCTGCGGCAAAGCGAAAAAAGTGCTGAAAGGACCCCGCAGAAAAACTCGTGATTTTAGGTCCCGGTCAAATTTGATGAAACTATATGGAAATTGTAGGGATTGATGTCCCGAACAAAGTTCCGTTGACTCCTGATCGAAAAGTGGAGCCGCTTTGTAATAAATAATGATTAAAGTCGCTAATATTTTGGAGGGTTAAGTTGCACGAACGCGGAACTTCAGACGGTCGAAACGCGCAACAAGTTGTTGTTTACGTAACCCCTCGATACAAATGAAATATTTTTTTATTCAACCGCGGGGAATATCTGTGGATCCTGCAGGCGCGCGCGAAAATGGTCAATGGTCCGATTTATTAGTTATAACGCGCTCGAGATAATCGTCGCGCGGAATATATCCGCGCGCAGCTGGACACCTTTTCTCGGTTCAGCTCTAGCTCTCTGGACCTCTCCGACGTTCCTATACACAGACATACACAGATCTCAAAGCCAAGAGTCGACACGGACCGCTCTCGTGCATCTCGCGGTTCAGCACAGCAGCGGCATCGGCAGCATCAGTTAATAATCGTCGGTTGCTTATGCAGCACCGCAGAAAGCGAAAGAGAGAGCTGCATTCACCCACTGTTATTTTCGCGTTAGCCGTCATAAAGAAGAAAAGAAAAGTTTCTCGAAATCTGGCGAGGACCGATCGGAAGACTCGTCACGCGCTTTTAAAGCGCTACTTGCAGGTATATCGAGTATCGTCTGCGGGGGACTCTCGGAGGAATTCCCGATAATAGAGAAGTAATATCAATGCGTATCTACGATAAGTTATTTCTTACGTTCATCAGTGAAAGAATAAATGTTTACTGGAACCGCTATTAATGTTGAGCACAATGCAGTCCATGCAGACACGTCGTCTACTGGCACAGGTCTATTCCTACTTTACTCACGCTATTGATTAAGTCGAAAGGAAGCATGACGAATTTAACACGATCTCGCACTGATACACCTGTACTAGGTACACAAATAATTCTCAGTCAAGAATTTTCGAGTGTCGAGAATTGCTTTCGAAATTTTGAAAATTGAAAAATGTTCTCGAAGGGATTCTCAATGATTTAGAAATGCTCTCAGAGTAATTTTTGAACATCCAGAAATGCTCTCGGAGGGCTTCTCAATCATCGAAAAATGCTCTCGGATGGATTCTCGATAATAGAAAAATGCTCTCGGAGGAATTCTCAATGATTGAGAAATGTTCTCAGAGTAATTTTTGACCATGCAGAAATACTATTGGAGGGCTTCTCGATCATCCAGAAATGCTCTCAGAGAAATTTTTGACCATCCAGAAGCCCTCCGAGAGCAATTTTCGATGATCGAGAATACCTCCGAGAGCATTTTTCGATGATCGAGAGTCCCTTCGAGAGCATTTTTCGATGATCGAGAATCCCTCCGAGAACATTTTTCAATGATCGAAAGCAATTCTCGACACTCGAAAATTACTGCACGAGGAATATTTGAGTACCTAGCCGGAGTACATAAATGAGATCGTATTGATCTCGTTATGCGTTCTTTAGGATCGTTCAATAACCTGAGTAAAACAGGAATGGACCTCTAGACTAGGCGTCGTATCTGCATGGACTACATTGTGATCATCGTTAGTTGCGTTTTCTGTAAACGCTTATTCCTTAGCTAATTAATGAAATAAATGAATTCTCGTAGATATTGTTATGTTCGGCCCGGGGAGTAAATGAAGTATACACTTTTATAAAAAGGAACTAGTTAAAGACTTTATTAACTCGCGGGAATAAATAGCACGTTCGTTCCGAACAGCTGTCTGGACTAGACTAGTCAACAAATACAATAACAACCGCGAAGTTGCAGCGGTTGCTAAGCGCGATTCGAACATCTCGAATAGCGCTGGTCATAACGTTGCTCCCTTTTTTCTTTAGATTGTCGTCCCGACAATCTTAAACCTTCTTTCTTCAAGAATGCTCAGTCGATCCCATCTCATCCGAGTAACCACAATCTGTGAATCTTTATCCAAGTAACCACATTCGCCGAATTTCCTTCCAAGCGGATTGACCCTCTTCTAGATCCAATGATGACTTACAGGAACCACCAACATCCTCTACCTTGATCCACGCCGGGCATCAAGTTACCGAGCCATGCTTACAGGTCAATTGCAATCATCACTTACAGGAATAGAATTGGACCCGTCTCTTGAAAAGGAACTTTTGCATCATGAAGAACCATTCAAACCAATATTTTTCTCTGTCTACTCAAGTCTCAATTTCTTCTTTGAACTTTCTTTTTATCTCGCTCTTTAGTCTTTCTCTCTTTTTTTCTGGGAGTCTCAATCATCTTTTGAATCAGGATAACGTCTCTTGAAAAAGGAAAATTCCCATCTTAAAGATCCATTCAAACCAATCTGTTCCTCTTTCCTCTCGTTTTCTCTCTGTTTTTTGGAAGTTGTCTTCAGACATGAGTGGGGAGTTGATAAGCCACGGTATCTCTCCTCAAGTGTCTGCTCCGGTATTCACCTTCACGCTCATGGAAAAACCAAGGCTCAAAAACCATGAGCAGAGAAGTCTTCAGTTAAATCCAAATTTAGTTATTCGAGTTCGGGATAATGAGTCTTGTTTGGGTATAATGTCAAAATAGGGTCTCTTGTCTGAGTTGAAATTCTTATTATCGTTAAATGATTTTATGGAATCTTCTTCCATCGAACGGCAAGGATGAGAATAACGTAGGTAAAGCAACCACATCTGTTAATGTAGATATTCCAAATCTTGTGGATCTGAAATGTATCAAATTCATCATCTGTAGCATCATATCTTTGAATCTAAGATTATATTTTTGGTGATTCGAAGTACTCCAATAATATATTTTAGATGTGTATGTCACACAATCTAAATATGACTTTATCCCTCGGTAGTTGTTTAATGTGCTTGTTGGCTTTATCGATCTCTCCGAGGCAATCATGTGGAAAAGGGTTAGAATAAAAAGGCCCTTTTCTTATATCATCAACGTTTCGGCGAACATTGTCGCCCTCATCAGGACACTGTCGAAAGTTTTTATTATAAATATAAATATAAAATTACAGAACAATTTTTTAAAACAATATTCTTAGAGAACTTATATATCGGAGCTGTCGCGATTTTTGTACATCTCAATGATGTTTTACCCCCCGGCTATTTAATAGCGGGGGACGAGAGACGCCGAGCGACACCGTTATTATTTATATTTCTCTGTCGGCTAATTTCTCAGAAGTGAGGAAATAGCCAATAGCCGTCGCTTATATATAATGTGCACGACTCATGATCTTTAGCGCGGTTTTGTTTACAAGTGACGTCACACATCACCTCATCTGTTCGATGTATATAAACAGAATACCTGTATTCACATTTAACTTTTCAGCTGGTAAATCAAATGTGTGTACACATTATTGAGTTTTTGGGTATCCTCCTTTTTATTTATACCGTTTTTCTGTAAATGTATGTACATCATTTCCGAGATCAATCTTTTATTTAGATTACTCTCCCTGTCTTTAATACGGTAATCTTCGAAATTGAAAACATGGTTGTACTTTTCTTTATGCTCGGAAATGACATTGTCTTTGTTTTTTCTATGCTCCTCAACACGTGTACATACATTTCTTTTTGTTTGGCACATTTCTTTTTGTTTCAACTGTATTCATAATAGAAAATTCGATAATTTAAACAGAAAAAACAACACAAATCCGAGTTTTGAAAAATGGTTTACCAATTTAACTAATGTGGACATATCGACTAATGTAAAATACGTGACCTCGCTAGGTAGGAAATTTAATCCTACAAGTAATCTTAATGAAATTCTAGTTATTGAATCCATAAAAAACTTAGAGAACACAATATCAATCAACAATTTTCAGGATAATACTGCAAATGATATTCGTAACCCACTAATTAAAAATACTACAATAGAGGAAAAAAGTTTTGAGAATAAGTTAACGGAAACTAAGAATTTCATTAAGACTCACAACGACATTATGTTCACCTTTGCTGATAAAGGTAATGTAACGGTTGCTATGTACAAACGAGATTATATTGACAAGATGGAGAATCTTTTAGCTGACAATAACACATATACTAACATTAAGATAAATCCGTTATCAAAACTACAGTTGAATATTAAAAAATTAACAAATATCTGGAATGTGAATGGATATTTTGGTAAAAAATATAAAAAACAGTTTTTCACACAAACTGATACCTGCTTACCGAAAGCATATGGATTACCAAAAATCCACAAGAGAGACCATCCTCTAAGACCTACAATTTCAGCAATAGGTTCACCAACATATTTTTTATCAAAATATTTATTCAAGGTTTTAAAAAATAGCATAGATAAGCCGAAGTCGTACATAAAAAATAGCTACGAATTCATAGAAAAAATAAGAAATATAAATATTCCGAATGACCACTGTATTGTCAGCTTAGATGTAAAGTCATTGTATACAAACATCGATAAGACACTAATCATGCAAAGCATTGAAAGAAGGTATGCACAAATAGTGAGGAGGTTGGAAATTCCACTTGATGAAATTTTGCATGCTTGCGATCTGCTTATGGAGAATACGTACTTCCAGTTTAATGGTAAATTTTACAAACAACTTTTTGGCACACCTATGGGTTCTCTGATTTCGGGACTGTTCGCTGACATTGTCATGGATGATCTCGAAACGGAATGTATTTCGAAATTAACGTATAAACCAGTGTTCTTTTTCCGATATGTCGATGATATTATCACTTGTATTCCAAAAACAAAAGTAAATGAAATATTAAGAGTATTCAATTCATATAACAATAGACTCCAATTTACACATGAAATGAAAGTAAAAAAATCCATAAGCTTTTTAGACGTTTTATTGGTGAACAAAGCAGGTAATATAAAAACTGATTGGTACACAAAACCAACTTTCTCTGGCAGATTTTTGCATTTTAAATCTCAACATCCGATTACCCAAAAAATTGCCATGGTGTACAATTTAGTTGACCGAGCAGTAAAGTTATCAAGTAGATGTTTTCATGAGAAAAACATTAATATTGTTAAGAATTTGCTGCTTGAAAATGATTACCCTGTTGAGTTCATTAATAAATATGTCAAGAAACGACTGTCGTAAGTCAAAACAACGAGACAACCAGAACAACGGTCAAGAGAAAATACATATCGTAATTGCGTTGGCATACCATACATCGGCGGTTTCTATGAGTGTGTGCAGCATTCTTTGAGGCGTAACAACATAACAACTATTCCAAAGATACATAGTCAGATGTGCAATATTATTGTAAAGGGTAAAGATAATAAAGAAAAGCACTTGGAAAATAATGTTGTTTACGAACTTAAATGTAATGACTGCATTGCCATATACGTCGGCCAAACAAAAAGAAATGTGTGTACACGTGTTGAGGAGCATAGAAAATCCAAAGACAATGTCATTTCCGAGCATAAAGAAAAGTACAACCATGTTTTCAATTTCGAAGATTACCGTATTAAAGACAGGGAGAGTAATCTAAATAAAAGATTGATCTCGGAAATGATGTACATACATTTACAGAAAAACGGTATAAATAAAAAGGAGGATACCCAAAAACTCAATAATGTGTACACACATTTGATTTACCAGCTGAAAAGTTAAATGTGAATACAGGTATTCTGTTTATATACATCGAACAGATGAGGTGATGTGTGACGTCACTTGTAAACAAAACCGCGCTAAAGATCATGAGTCGTGCACATTATATATAAGCGACGGCTATTGGCTATTTCCTCACTTCTGAGAAATTAGCCGACAGAGAAATATAAATAATAACGGTGTCGCTCGGCGTCTCTCGTCCCCCGCTATTAAATAGCCGGGGGGTAAAACATCATTGAGATGTACAAAAATCGCGACAGCTCCGATATATAAGTTCTCTAAGAATATTGTTTTAAAAAATTGTTCTGTAATTTTATATTTATATTTATAATAAAAACTTTCGACAGTGTCCTGATGAGGGCGACAATGTTCGCCGAAACGTTGATGATATAAGAAAAGGGCCTTTTTATTCTAACCCTTTTCCACATGATTGCCTCGGAGAGATCGATAAAGCCAACAAGCACATACTCCAATAATCACCTAAATTTGACTATGTAATTTCATTGTAAAAATCATAATTGATTATCTGATTTAGAATGATGTCATCAACCACGGCATTCGTTAACGGCATATTCAGAAATAGAATTATTTTACAAATAATTTTATGTGTTGTTATGGAGTGATCTCTCTTTTCAAAATACCCTATTTGATTACGGATTGTGTCACGAGAAATATCAGTAACAATCGTCATTGAACAGTTTAAGTTAATAAAATGTTGTTAAAGAAGTATGTCAATGGAGCGACAGACACTGATTATGCTCTTAGTCTATCTAATGCTAAACACATTCTCATTTTGTGTATCTCTAGTTATCTATGTATCTGAACTGTTGTGTGTAACTTGTGTTTTCTGTAAATTTTCTCCATACTTTTCATAAATATCATTACAATCATCTATACTAAGATTAAAAACGAAAGTGTTGTTTGGTCTGTTGTCTGTGTTTGTGTCTTTAAATTGTGAACGACTTAGCTCTCGTAAATGCTGTCGTAGAGATTCGTCGTCTTCCAAAAGAGCTCTGTTGAGAAGTTGTATACGAGAGTTGTTGGTGACTGGGTCTGATGTGTCAGCTTCAGGAGGAAAGAGTTCGCGGCGACCTGATGTAGTTCTGAGACGGTTAATTTCAGTCAATGTCTCCCTGTGGAGAGAGGTGATCCTAACAATCTCTGATGATGATTCGTTTAAAAGGGAAGTGTACTTAACTTCTGCATTCTTGACTTCTTCGCGTAAACGACATTCTTGAAGAAGCTCGGATTCTCAAATGCAAAGTTCTTTGGAGATGTTGGTAACCTCCAATTTACAAGCTTCTAGTGTAGATTCCGCGACTTGGAGTTGACTCTTGAGTTGAGTGATTTCATCGATGAGGATCAGCTGAGAAGGCTGTCTTACTATTGGTGGTCGTGGTGGTGGTATAGTCGTCGGTACGATGGTGTCATGTGTCTCGGAGAGCGGGGAGAGTGAGGATGCAGGCGGCGTTTTCGTTAAGGTCATGGTGCATGAGCGTAACTTAACATAAACTTGCACTTTCAATCCCGGACGAGCCCCCAAAATGTTATGTTCGGCCCGGGGAGTAAATGAAATATACACTGTTATAAAAAGGAACTAGTTAAAGACTTTATTAACTCGCGGGAATAAATAGCACGTTCGTTCCGAACAGCTGTCTGGACTAGACTAGTCAACAAATACAATAACAACCGCAAAGTTGCAGCGGTTGCTATGCGCGATTCGAACATCTCGAATCGCGCTGGTCATAACAATATGCTTCGGAATTAACTCATTATCATCGGCAATGCCTCTGAGAGCACTTCTCGATGATCGACAACCCCGTCCAAAACAATGCTCGATTACAGGCTAATTGTTGGAAAGCAAATCTCAATACTCGGAAATTCTTGACCGAGAATTGTTTGTGTGCCTAGTACAGGTGTATCAGTGTGAGATCGTATTAAATTTGTCATGCTTCCTTCCGACTTAATCAATAGTGTGAGTAAAGTAGGAATAGACCTGTGCCAGTAGACCACGTGTCTGCATGGACTGCCTTTTGCTCAACATTAATAGCGTTTCCAGTAAACATTTATTCTTTCACTGATTAACGTAAGAAACAACTTATCGTAGATACGCTTCAATATTACTTCTCTATTATCAGGAATTCCTCCGAGAATCCCCCGCAGACGATGCTCGATATACCTGCAAGTAGTGCTTTAAAAGCGCGTGACGAGTCTTCCGGTCGGTCCTAGCCAGATTTCGAGGAACTTTTCTTTTCTCCTTTATGACGGCTAACGCGAAAATAACAGGAGGTGAATGCAGCTCTCTCTCTCTCTCTCTCTCTCTCTCTCTCTCTCTCTCTCGGTGTCTGCGGTGCCCACATAAGTAACCGACGATTATTAACTAATGCTGCGGATGCCGCTGCTGCGCTGAGCCGCTGCTGCGCTGAGCCGCGAGATGCACGAGAGCGGCCCGTGTCAACTCTTAGCTTTGAGATCTGTGTGTGTGTGTGCGTGTGCGTGCGTATGTGTATGTATGTGTGTATGTATGTGTATGTGTGTGTGTGTGCGTGCGCGTGTGTGTGTGTGCCAGGTGACCAGTTGCGCGCGGATATATTCCGCGCTACGATTATCTCGAGCGCGTTGGATCTAATAAATCGGACCATTCACTTGAGGGATTACGTATTGGAGACCATTGTATTGAGGGATTACGTAAACAACAACTTTGCGCGTTTCGACCGTCTGAAGTTCCGCGTTCGTGCAATCTAACCCTCCAAAATATTAGCGACTTTAAAAATTATTTATTACAAAACGGCTCCACTTTTCGATCAGGAGTCAACGGAACTTTGGACCTAAAATCACGAGTTTTTCTGAGGATCCTTTGGTGAACTTTACATGGGATTGTTTATGTAGTACGTATAAATATATAATTTTTTAAAAGCATGTAAAATTACATTTAATATCTATACTTTAACTTGGAAAAAGATTTTTTTTCTACGACTAATGAACTAATAACAAAATTAAAATCGGCTGAGTAATTTGGCATGTTGTTAAAAATAGTAGTACAAGTGATTGTATCGACAAAATATTCCCGCCTCCGCTCTACTTTTAGCCAGCCTAATCCTACTCGATTAGCGTCAATCTATCTTTAAATGGATTAAGGAAATAACTAAATGCATCCCTTCGAGCCAATAATTGAATTTATTTAGAAGCCAACGTTTCGAACCATTGCGGTTCCTCTTCAGGGCTTATTAAAATTATCACAACACTTACTACGCCACATGTGCCGACAATCGAACACAGTATAAATCAGCAGAAAAATGATCGACCGCAACACAGTTCCCGGTGCCGCCAGATGTTAATGCGCCACCGTTGGAGATTTATAATCAACTGCCTCTTTAAATACTATGAAACCATATACGAATCGGATGCACGCATTTATGGGTGCGGTTTCAAAGGAGGTTTTGGGTCTGATTAACGTTGTAGTATACTGCGAACAATAGGAAGATTAACGATTCTAGTAGTCTTTTACGTAAGTCGCGAAAAAGCAAGTGACGGTAGTGTTTGAGGGTGTGGAGGGCTCTAGACACTATGACGGGAAGCGTCTTGAACACACATTAATGCTGCCGGTCCTTGCAGGAGAAGAGCACACTCAGCCGTACAACCGAGAGAGAGAGAGAGAGTGTGAGAGAGAGAGAGAGAGAGAGAGAGCGAGAGAGAGAGAGAGAGAGAGCATCGCCGCATGCGTGCTGCACTAGCAACGTGTCGCCGGGTGACGGCACGGCAACCGAGCGCTACCAGAGAGCGCTGCGGTTACCACACGCTGCCGCTAGAGGCGCGCCGAGCCAGGCACTGTGCCACGATATTCAGTGAGCCACGTGGCGATGGCTGAAGCATGAAGCGCATGGCCCGCAGCAGCGAGCAGCGCGGCAAGCGGCGAGCTCCTGCGTGTATGTGAGAGCAGCATACACGTGTAAGTGCGCGCGGCGCAGTAAGCGAGAGAGGAAGAGACAGAAAGCGAAGAGAGGAGGCTACCGAGCCTCACAGCATATAGCCAGCGATATTGGGGTCGAAGTGGAGGAGCTAGGCTCTCTCAACAACGACCACAGTCGCAGCCGGAAAAAAAGAGATGCAATAATAAAATGCAATAATAAAATGTAACTGTAATGCCCCCTCGTGGATTAGAATTTGGCGGAACGGCAGCAGTCAGCGGCGGACGAACTGACATCGTCTCCTCATTGCGACAGTTTCAGCTGTTTCCGCAGTCCTCTGAGGAGTCGTAGCCTTAAACGTTATAGTGGTGTGCGCTATATCCGAGAGCATATATCTACATATGTACTGTTGCTCCAAATACATTTGTTGAGGTGGTGAAATGAGTTAGGTTTTATTTATATTTATAAGGAACTTTATTATGTATTGTGATGTGTCGTCTGGCATGACCATCTCCTGCGGAGACTTACAGGAGAGAGAGAGAATGAGCGCGAGTACATTATAAGTGGGAACGCTCTTCACTATAGTGTATACCATATACACATACTTTTACATATGCAATCGTAATAGTCGTGTTCTCGCGCGTATCTCTCTATACAAAAATACCGTTGTCTAAGAGATGGCGCGACAAGTATTAATTTGAGTATTAATAAGCGGAGATTATAATATTTACATAATATTCAACACACCTCCTTAAATTTATAATCTTCGCATTTATGTATCGTCTTGTCGATCTTTACACTATTCATTTATATGTATCGCTTTTTTATTTCTTATAAATTTTGCTTGGTTCAAACTTTTAGTCAACACATCAACTAAATTTAATTCTGAATCAATTTTTATTATATCAATTATTCCTTTTTCGTAATATTCATTTACATAAAAATATTGCACTTCGATGTGTTTTGCATGTTTTGCATAATTTCAAAATTTTGCAATTGCTGTTGCACCTGCATTATCTTCATATATTTTTATTCGTTTGTAGAATTTTTCATTGAACATTTCGTTTAATAGATTTTTTATAAATATTACTTCTGGTACTGCTTCTGACATAGCAGTATATTTAGCAAAGGTTCTGTTTATTTCTTTTCCAATAAATCAGATTTCCATAAAATCTTATAATACATCCAGTTGTGGATTTTCTATCTACGTTATCTCCAGCAAAATCTGAATCTACCATATAATCTAATGTATCACACATTAAGTTATTAAAATACATTAATTAGAGATTTCTAGTATTCACTAGATAGTTTAATACTCTCATAGCATATTTGAAGTGAGTTTCATTATAACACCTTTGGAATCTACTCAAGTAATTTACACTGTATGAAATATCTGGTCTCGCGCCAGTACTTAATTTTCCTATTAAATTTCTATACTTTATTGACTCGTTTTGTTCAGTCACTTTTTCTAATTTTAGACTTGTTTCCATAGGAGTGTTGAATAATCTTGCAGTTTCTAAATTATATTTGCAGCCAAAGATTCAATGTATTTTATTTGGCTTAACCTCGTGGTGCTTTGAGTCTTATTATAATAAATATTTATTCCTATATATTGGCTAACTTCTCCTAAATCTTTCATTGAGAAATTTTCCATTAATTTTGTTTTTATTTCATTTATTTTATTTCTATTTTTACAACAAATTAATAAATCATCTACGAAAACTAGTACATATATTGAATCTCTGCTTGCATTGTTTACATATAAATAATAATCATGTTTGCTTCTCACGAATTTTAATTTTCCCATGTATTTATGAAAACAATTGTACTAAGCTCTCGGACTTTCTCTTAAACCGTATAGTGCTCTCTCTCTCTCTCTCTCTCTCTCTCTCTCTCTCTCTCTCTCTCTCTCTCTCTCTCTCTCTCTCTCTCTCTCTCTCTCTCTCCCTTTCGCGTAGTGTGCGGTGGCAAACACACGTTCGTGTGATCGAGCGCTATATATTATTCCTTCTCTACAATATATGTTTCCAGTTCTCTTTACTTCACGCGAGTTTAATTATTTCGTCTCCTGCCGCCTTCGCGATCCTTGTACATCCGTACGCAATATCCGAGTCGGCCGAGCCGTGCTATGCGGGGAAGCGAGTGCAACGAGAATATAATAAACGTGGAGATCTTCCTCGGTTGTACACGGACGATTATACCGAGAACTAATAAACGTGCCGTTACAATATATATATCTTACTATATTATATAGTTGTTTTGAGCCGCGCTGGAATTTAGCCCCCCTCACCCCCCCCCCTCACCCCCCTCGCCACCCCTCATGAGCCCCCTCAGCTCCCCCTCAGCCCCCCCTCAAAAGAACCAAGAAATGTTTCAAAAGTTTGGTTATTTTTATGCGTTTTGCCCCCCCCCCCCTCGCCACCCCTCACCCCCCCTCGCTGCCCCTTGCCCCCACTCAGCGCTCCCTCAGCGCCTCCTCGTTTGGCCCCCCCCCCTCAGCCCCCCCTCAATAACAAGAACTAGAACGTATAGATTATTATTCGAGAAGATAGGCGGAATCAGAATGTTATTGATGTTGGAGATAGGTAGAGATTTTGTGAATGGTGGAGATCACGATTGTATTCATAAGTGGATGGTAGAGAACATATGTAGAGAATACTAATCTTAGTTGATGGTGATGCTAGAAAGTGGATTTTATGATTGACGGCGATACATTGAGAGTGAAGGTGCTGGTGACGGTGAACGCTAGACTTCATGGACATAGAAGAAAGGTGGAGGGTAACAGGTTAATGAAAAGGTCCTGGACAGCGGTGATAGGTGAAGGCAGAAAATCATGTAGAGATATTAGGAGCAGGCCAAAAATCAGAGGTGCAGGTGATAGTTTAGGCTCACGTATGACGGATGGAGTTCATGATTGTAATAAGTAGATTGTGTAGGGGATAGGTGACGTTTGGAGTTCATGATTGGAGACATTAGTGGAAGGTGAAGGTGAGAGGTGGAGCTGAAGGACATGATTGCAGGCAATAGGTGGGCGGTGGAGGTGCTAGGTAGATCGTGAGCTTCATGGATCGAGGTGGTGAGTAGTGGGTAGAGGGTAGGAGTGAAGGTGCTAAGTGTGCATGGAAGTCATGAGTGGTGACTATAAGTGTAGGCAGAAAGTTGTAACTAGTAGTGACAGGTCAAGATTATGTGTGAAGGGTGGTGGTGGTCATAAATTTAGTAATAAGTAGATGGTGTAAAAGATAGACGAAGTGTTGAGCTCGCGATTGAAGTATAAGTGATAGGGAAAAAACGAGGAAATAATTGCAGGCATAAGTGGACGATGTAGAAAAAAGGAGAATTGTGAACATTATGGTTAGTATCATAAGTGGAATGTGTAGATTATAATTGAATCAGAAAATCCTAGGTGTAGGAGATAGGTAGAGATTATGTGTGGAGGGTAGAGATCACGATTGTATTCATAAGTGGACGTTGTAAGGATAGTTGGAGAAAAAGGACATGATTGAGTGCAATAGATGGATTGATGAACGTGATTGATCAATGTTAGAAGTCATATGTGGACGATTAGAAGCGATATATGGAGGGTGAAAGTGCTGGTGAAGGTAAATGATAGACTTTATTTGTATAGATGAAAAGCATAGGATAATAGGTTGATGGGAAGTTCATGGTTAGATGTGATAGATGAAGGCGGATAACCATGGGTGGAGATGATAGGTGGAGACCAGAAGTCACGGGTGGAGATGATAGGTAGAGGCCAGAAGTCATGTGTGACGCTGATAGTGGGAGTTGTAAGGGATAGGTGGAGTGTGGAATTCATGATTGGAGTCAGAAGTGGTAGGTGAAAGAAACAGGTGGTGTAGGAGAACTTGATTGCAGGTAACAGATGGACAGTGGAGGTGCTAAATAGTTGTTAAGCTTCATGGGTTGAAATTATAGGTGGTGGTTTGAGGCTACGAGTCAAGATGTTAGATGGTACGTGGAATTCATGTGTGGAGTTGATAGTTGTAGGCAGAAAGTGTGAACAATGAGGTCCTCATTGGAGACGATAGATGGAGGGTAAAAATGATAGGTTGAGAACATTTGTAGAGAACAATAGTTTTAGTTGAATTTTAGGTCATAGATAGAGAGTAGATTTTATGAGTTGAGGCGATACGTAGAGGGTGAAGGTGGAGGATAACAGGTTGAAAAGAAGGTCCTAGGTAGTGGTGATAGGCAAAGGCGGAAAGTCAAGGGTAAAGGTGATAGGTTGAGATTATGTGTGAAAGGTGTTGCTCATGACTGCAGCAATAATTGGATGATGTAGGAGATAGATGGAGTGTGGAGGTCGCGATTGGCGGTTCAGGTGCTAGGTAGACGGTCGTAGATGCTAGGTAGATCATCGTAGACAGGTGGTTGTTTAGTAGGTCAAGGTGGTCAGTAAAGTTTATACCAGGTGTGAAGTTGAATTGTAGAGCTCATTATTGGAGTCATAAGTAAAGGATCTAGGTGATGGGTCAAGGTTGTAGATGATCGATGGTAGATAAGAGTTCAATGGTGAAAATGGTAGGTAGTTAGTAGATTTCATGGTTAGAGATCATCGTGGACAGGTGGTTGGTTAGCGTCATAGGTCATGTTGGCAGATGAAGTTTGTGCCTCGTATGAAGCTGAAATATGGAGCTCATTATTGGAGTCATAAGTGAAGCATGTAGGTCATAGATGTAGATGAGCGGTGAATAGTGAAATTTGTGATTGAAGGTAGTTGGTGAAGGTGGTATCCATGATTTGTGGCGATAAATGATAGCTGAAGAAGATAGGTAGAGGTAGCAGACGGAGGGTGGAGCTGATGGGTGAGCTATATTTATAATAACATATTTCAGTATCATGTATATACCATGAATGTTACGGCAGTAGACACATTTAAGAATTATTATTGTTCCAACAATCAATAAAATATGCATAAATTTAAAAATTGGGATTTGAAAAAAAAAGTTTAAAATCAATTCTTTAAATTGTTGCTGTAAATTATATCTGAACATTACCAAATACAAAGTTAAAAACTGAAGCAATGGGGGTTGGCGAGCGGAGCGAGCAGGGGGGTACCCCCTAGTATATATATATATATATATTAGGGTGACACGGTAGGCCTCACACTTGAACCACGATCCTTCGACAACTCTCAATGAATAGTCCATCAAATGAGGAATCGGGCAGACTTTTTCTTTTTTCAATTAAACAATTATTTAACCGCCCACATCGTCTTCAAAGTTCCGTGACCTAGTACTGCAGCGTGCACTTGGCAGTTGAGTGGAACAATACGCGTCATTACAGCAGATTATCTCTGTGCCTGAAAGTGCAGGTATATTTTCTAATGAGGGTCAGCATTTTCGGGCCCGAAAACTCGGACCCTCGACTTTCCCTTTACTCCCTGCAGTGCCAACTGTGTACTATAGCACTGTACGATGCTTCCGATGCCTTATAGAGAGCTATACTCGGAAGCAGTGAGATCTGGTGAGATACTCCAGGATAGTCCCGTCTTGTCTCTCTCTCTCTCTCTCTCACTCACTCTCTCTGCCTCTTTCTCTGCAATTCTCTCTATCTGCACGAAAGATGAGAAAGCCATATTTCTAAGATTTGTATTTGCTGTAGGCAAATAGTAAAGCAAATGGTTTAGGCCCAATATCGTGATTTATTATTGTTACTAAATTTCAGTTTCCTTTCTGCGTATAAATTCTATGCAGTAAAGGCGTGCACATAATTTTCCGCGGAGGTAAGCGGAGGAGGAAAGCGATGACTTTGCCGTAGACTTCTAAGCAGTCTAAGCATCAGTTTGCTTTTGGCACTGAAGCCTGACGCACTATTTTCGAGAGTACTGTTCACAGCTACTTGAAGTCTGTTCAATATGCTTGATTCGCGAAAACAAACTGAGATTGTTTTAAACGGGCATACACAAGCGGAACTTCGCGGATCAAAACTGCTGTCGAATCGTGAAGTGCTACAGTGCTTATTCTACCAAATGAAGAACTTCAAACAACCTCATCGACATGCAGTAGTGGATACAATTAGAAAATTTGCAGTTTTTTGGAAAAGTGCAGGACTACCAATGGTAGAAGAACACGTCTGCGGCAACAGACTTGAGAAACTGCTTAATGAATATAAGCAAGTGATGAAGAATATAAATAAAAGAAAAGATTCTATAGCACAAAACGTCAGGCAGACTAACTTTGTGTGCATGTTCGACAACTTGCTTGACATCTCGCACTTGACGAAGACTGCAAATCTCGACGATAAAGATGCTGTTGCTTTTTTAACAGCTCAAAGAGAGCCTGGGAGATCAGGAAATCTGAGGTTTATTGTTGATACAGCTGCATTTAAGAACCTCAAGAAATAGAAATGCGTAAGTACACTGTTATAGATTTTATTTAATTATTCGACCTACGATTCTCGCTTTTCGCACACTTGAAGTACTTGTTTGTTTAATCAACTAATCGAAATTTCAGCTTTTAAAGTTAATAAACAAAACAGCTACGATTTTTCGAAAAATACAAATTTCGTCTCTCAGCGCTGAAAAGCGGAGAAAGCATGGAAAAACATAATGTTTCAAAAATTCTTAACTTTTTTGCTATTTAACATTTAAAGCTGAAACTTTGGCAATAGTTTCTTACTACCAAGTACTTAATTTGTGCAGAAAATGAGCCTTTCAGTATTGTTTATTAAAGTGGAATCGCTTTTTCTCTTTTTGCTTTGTAGAGTTGTCGGCTCGGTTGTCGGCGTAGATTGAATATCAACATTCGAATAGCGATAGTGCAAAAACTAATAATGATACGGTTTTCGCTTTTTGCACACATGAAGTACTTGTTTGTTCAATGATTTGATCAAAGTTTCAGCTTTTAAAGTTAATAAACAAAACAGCTACGATTTTTCGAAAAATACAAATTTCGTCTCTCAGCGCTGAAAAGCGGAGAGAACATCGAAAAACGTAATGTTTCAAAAATTCTTCACTTTTTTGCTATTTAACATTTAAAGCTGAAACTTTGGCAATAGATACTTACTACCAAGTACTTAATTTGTGCAGAAAATGAGCCTTTCAGTATTGTTTATTAAAGTGGAATCGCTTGTTCTCTTTTTGCTTTGTAGAGTTGTCGGCTCGGTTGTCGGCGTAGATTGAAGATTTATTTTTTGAGGGAACAATTCCATCTTACGAGCACTGAAAAGAACGGCTTGCGCGATTTGTGCTTATTTATTTGCCTAGCCTACCAAAGGCCCTGGTTTTCAGCAAACATTCCCCAGGCAGCTCCAAGACTGGACTTAGAGTTTTTGAAAAACGTTTCAAAATTCGGCCAAATAAATAGCACTATTTCGCAAGCCGTGCTTAAAAAAATGAACTCTCACTTATGGTACCTTGGTGAGGAATTAATTGCGTTGGCATTGTTTGATGATTCATTGTCAACAGACTCCAAAATTTTGATATGCAATGCAATTAATTCTTCCACTAAACAAGGTAACAAGAGCTTGGTTAAAGCTAATCCAGTTTCACTATTGGCAATAAATGATCTAAGTCTAGCCGACACAGTTATTATTTGTATTGCTCTGTCGACTAATTTCTCAGAAGTGAGGAAGTAGCCAACAGCCGTCGCTTATATATAATGCGCGCGATTCCTGATCTTTAGCGCGGTTTTGTTTACAAGTGACGTCACACATCACCTCATCTGTTCGATGTACATAAACAGAATATATGTATTCACATTTAACTTTTCAGCTGGTAAATCAAGTGTGTGTATACATTATTTAGTTTTTGGGTATCCTCCTTTTTATTTATACCGTTTTTCTGTAAATGTATGTACATCATTTCCGAGATCAATCTTTTATTTAGATTACTCTCCCTGTCTTTAATACGGTAATCTTCGAAATTGAAAACATGGTTGTACTTTTCTTTATGCTCGGAAATGACATTGTCTTTGGATTTCCTATGCTCCTCCACACGTGTACATACATTTCTTTTTGTTTGGCCGACGTATGTGGCAGTGCAGTCATTACATTTAAGTTCGTAAACAACATTATTTTCTAAATGCTTTTCTTTTTTATCTTTACCCTTTACAATAATATTGCACATCTGACTATGTATCTTCGGAATAGTTGTTATGTTGTTACGTCTCCAAGAATGCTGCACACGCTCATAGAAACCGCCGATGTATGGTATGCCAACGCAATTACGATATGTATTATCCCTTGACCGTTGTTGTGGTTGTCTCGTTGTTTTGACTTGCGACAGTCGTTTTTTGACATATTTATTAATGAACTCAACAGGGTAATCATTTTCGAGCAGCAAATTCTTAACAATATTAATGTTTTTCTGATGAAAACATCTACTTGATAACCTTACTGCTCAATCAATTAAATTGTACACCATAGCAATTTTTTGGTTAATCGGATGTTGAGATTTAAAATGCAAAAATCTGCCAGAGAAAGTTGGTTTTGTGTACCAATCAGTTTTTATATTACCTGCTTCATTCACCAATAAAACGTCTAAAAAGCTTATGGATTTGTTTACTTCCATTTCATGTGTAAATTGGAGTCTATTGTTATATGAATTGAATACTCTTAATGTTTCATTTACTTTTGTTCTTGGAATACAAGTGATAATATCATCGACATATCGGAAAAAGAACACTGGTTTATACGTTAATTTCGAAATACATTCCGTTTCGAGATCATCCATGACAATGTCAGCGAACAGTCCCGAAATCGGAGAACCCTTAGGTGTGCCAAAAAGTTGTTTGTAAAATTTACCATTAAACTGGAAGTACGTATTCTCCATAAGCAGATCGCAAGCATGCAAAATTTCATCAAGTGGAATTTCCAACTTCCTCGCTATTTGTGCATATCGTCTTTCAATGCTTTGCATGACTAGTGTCTTGTCGATGTTTGTATATAATGACTTTACATCTAAGCTGACAATACAGTGGTCATTCGGAATATTTATATTTCTTATTTTTTCTATGAATTCGTAGCTATTTTTTATGTACGAGTTCGGCTTATCTATGCTATTTTTTAAAACCTTAAATAAATAAATGATAAAAAATATGTTGGTGAACCTATTGCTGAAATTATAGGTCTTAGAGGATGGTCTCTCTTGTGGATTTTTGGTAACCCATATGCTTTCGGTAAGCAGGTATCAGTTTGTGTGAAAAACTGTTTTTTATATTATTTACCAATATTTTTTATGGAGAATACGTACTTCCAGTTTAATGGTAAATTTTACAAACAACTTTTTGGCACACCTATGGGTTCTCCGATTTCGGGACTGTTCGCTGACATTCTCATGGATGATCTCGAAACGGAATGTATTTCGAAATTAACGTATAAACCAGTGTTCTTTTTCCGATATGTCGATGATATTATCACTTGTATTCCAAGAACAAAAGTAAATGAAACATTAAGAGTATTCAATTCATATAACAATAGACTCCAATTTACACATGAAATGGAAGTAAACAAATCCATAAGCTTTTTAGACGTTTTATTGGTGAATGAAGCAGGTAATATAAAAACTGATTGGTACACAAAACCAACTTTCTCTGGCAGATTTTTGCATTTTAAATCTCAACATCCGATTAACCAAAAAATTGCCATGGTGTACAATTTAATTGATCGAGCAGTAAGGTTATCAAGTAGATGTTTTCATCAGAAAAACATTAATATTGTTAAGAATTTGCTGCTCGAAAATGATTACCCTGTTGAGTTCATTAATAAATATGTCAAAAAACGACTGTCGCAAGTCAAAACAACGAGACAACCACAACAACGGTCAAGGGATAATACATATCGTAATTGCGTTGGCATACCATACATCGGCGGTTTCTATGAGCGTGTGCAGCATTCTTGGAGACGTAACAACATAACAACTATTCCGAAGATACATAGTCAGATGTGCAATATTATTGTAAAGGGTAAAGATAAAAAAGAAAAGCATTTAGAAAATAATGTTGTTTACGAACTTAAATGTAATGACTGCACTGCCACATACGTCGGCCAAACAAAAAGAAATGTATGTACACGTGTGGAGGAGCATAGGAAATCCAAAGACAATGTCATTTCCGAGCATAAAGAAAAGTACAACCATGTTTTCAATTTCGAAGATTACCGTATTAAAGACAGGGAGAGTAATCTAAATAAAAGATTGATCTCGGAAATGATGTACATACATTTACAGAAAAACGGTATAAATAAAAAGGAGGATACCCAAAAACTAAATAATGTATACACACACTTGATTTACCAGCTGAAAAGTTAAATGTGAATACATATATTCTGTTTATGTACATCGAACAGATGAGGTGATGTGTGACGTCACTTGTAAACAAAACCGCGCTAAAGATCAGGAATCGCGCGCATTATATATAAGCGACGGCTGTTGGCTACTTCCTCACTTCTGAGAAATTAGCCGACAGAGCAATACAAATAATAACTGTGTCGCTCGGCGTCTCTCGTCCCCCGCTATTAAATAGCCGGGGGAAAAACATCATTGAGATGTACAAAGATCACGACAGCTCCGATATGTAAGTTCTCTAAAAATATTGTTTTTTAAAAAATTGTTCTGTAACTTTATATTTATATTTACAATAAAAACTTTCGACAGTGTCCTGATGAGGGCGACAATGTTCGCCGAAACGTTGACGATATAAGAAAAGGGCCTTTTTATTCTAACCCTTTTCTACACGATTGCCTCGGAGAGATCGATAAAGCCAACAAGTACAATAAATTCTCTTCCTTACTTCTTTAAATCGTTAAGTTTTTAAATATAATGTTTATAAAATCCATTATTTTATGATATTAATAAAAAAATTAGATTATAAATAAATGTATTCATAAAAATATTGTTTAGAATCATTTAAGAAGGCATTGTGTGGTATTTATAGCAAATATAGCTTACTTTTTGTGTAAAATCTTGTACTATTATTAATATTGTTCAAAAATATACTGTAGAATAAATGAAATAGCGATTTCACTTGAATAAATAATACTGCAAGGCTCATTTTTGCACATATAAAGTATTTTACAATAACAAACTATGGTCAAAGTTTCAGCTTTAAATGTTAAATAGCAAAATGGTTAAGAATTTTTAAAAAATAACGTTTTTCCATGCTCTCTCTGCTTTTCAGCGCTAAGAGACGAAATTTTTATTTTTCGAAAAATCGTAGCTGTTTTGTTTATTAACTTTGAAAGCTGAAAGATTGATTAAATGATTGAACAAACAAGTACTTCATGTGTGCAAAAAGCGAAAACCGTATCATTATTAGTTTTTGCGCTATCGCTATTCGAATGTTGATATTCAATCTACGCCCACAACTGTACTAAGCAAAAAGAGAATAAGCGATTCCACTTAAATAAACAATACTGAAAGGCTCCTTTTCTGCATAAATTAAGTACTTGGTAGTAAGTATCTATTGCCAAAGTTTCAGCTTTAAATGTTAAATAACAAAAAAGTTAAGAATTTTTGAATCATTACGTTTTTCCATGCTCTCTCTGCTTTTCAGCGCTGAGAGACGAAATTATTATTTTTCGAAAAATCGTAGCTGTTTTGTTTATTAACTTTAAAAGCTGAAACTTTGATCAAATGATTGAACAAACAAGTACTTCACGTGTACAAAAAGCGAAAACCGTATCATTATTAGTTTTTGCGCTATCGCTATTCGAATGTTGATATTCAATCTACGCCGACAACTGTACTAAGCAAAAAGAGAATAAGCGATTCCACTTAAATAAACAATACTGAAAGGCTCCTTTTCTGCATAAATTAAGTACTTGGTAGTAAGTATCTATTGCCAAAGTTTCAGCTTTAAATGTTAAATAACAAAAAAGTTAAGAATTTTTGAATCATTACGTTTTTCCATGCTCTCTCTGCTTTTCAGCGCTGAGAGACGAAATTATTATTTTTCGAAAAATCGTAGCTGTTTTGTTTATTAACTTTAAAAGCTGAAACTTTGATCAAATGATTGAACAAACAAGTACTTCACGTGTACAAAAAGCGAAAACCGTATCATTATTAGTTTTTGCGCTATCGCTATTCGAATGTTGATATTCAATCTACGCCGACAACTGTACTAAGCAAAAAGAGAATAAGCGATTCCACTTAAATAAACAATACTGAAAGGCTCGTTTTCTGCATAAATTAAGTACTTGGTAGTAAGTATCTATTGCCATAGTTTCAGCTTTAAATGTTAAATAACAAAAAAGTTAAGAATTTTTGAAACATTACGTTTTTCCATGCTCTCTCTGCTTTTCAGCGCTGAGAGATGAAATTTGTATTTTTCGAAAAATCGTAGCTGTTTTGTTTATTAACTTTAAAAGCTGAAACTTTGATCAAATGATTGAACAAACAAGTACTTCATGTGTACAAAAAGCGAAAACCGTATCATTATTAGTTTTCGCACAATCGCCGTTCGAATGTTGATGCTCAATTTTTACCAAAAATAATACTTTACAAAAACATTCGAATAGCGATACTGCAAAAACTAATAATGATACGGTTTTCGCTTTTTGCACACATGAAGTATTTGTTTGTTCAATTATTTGATCAAAGTTTTAGCTTTAAAAGTTAATAAACAAGAAAGCTATGATTTTTCAAAAAATGCAAATTTCGTCTCTCAGCTCTTAAAAGCGGGGAGAGCATGGAAAAACGTAACGTTTCAAAAATTCTTAACTTTTTAGTTATTTAACATTTAAAGCTGAAACTTTGGCAATAGATACTTACTACCAAGTACTTAATATGTGCAGGAAATGAGCCTTTCAGGATTGTTTATTTAAGTGGAATCGCTTTTTCTCTTTTTGTTTAGTATACTTGTTGGCGTAAATTGAGTATCAACATTCAAATAGCGATAGTGCAAAAACTAATAATGATACGGTTTTCGCTTTTTGCACACATCAAGTATTTGTTTGTTCAATTATTTGATCAAAGTTTCAGCTTTAAAAGTTAATAAACACGAAAGCTACGATTTTTCAAAAAATGCAAATTTCGTCTCTCAGCTCTTAAAAGCGGGGAGAGCATAGAAAAACGTAATGTTTCAAAAATTCTTAACTTTTTTGCTATTTAATATTTAAAGCTGAAACTTTGGCAATAGATACTTACTACCAAGTACTTAATATGTGCAGGAAACGAGCCTTTCAAGATTGTTTATTTAAGTGGAATCGCTTTTTCTCTTTTTGTTTAGTATACTTGTCGGCGTAAATTGAGAACCAACATTCGAATAGCGATAGTGCAAAAACTAATAATGGTACGGTTTTCGCTTTTTGCACACATGAAGTACTTGTTTGTTCAATGATTTGATCAAAGTTTCAGCTTTTAAAGTTAATAAACAAAACAGCTACAATTTTTCATAAAATACAATTTTCGTCTTTCAGCGCTGAAAAGCGGAGAGAACATCGAAAAACGTAATGTTTCAAAAATTCTTCACTTTTTTGCTATTTAACATATATAGCTCAGAGCTTGGCCATAGTTTGTTATTGTAAAGTACTTTATATTGCTTTGTGTGGTGTCTATCGAAAACATATCCTACTTCTGATATAATATTACTCTTATATTATTTTAATATTCTTTAGATATTTAATGTAAATAAATGAAAAATAGAATGATTAAAAAATGTTTTTTTCCCATTAACCGTTTCTAAAAATTTAGTTATGAATTATTATAAATTATTGCAAATTATTTATAAATTGTCATAAATTATTGCAAATTACTTATAAATTGTTATAATTTGTTTATAAATTATTATAATTCATTTATAAAATATTTATAAAATACCTATTAATTTTTTATAAATTATTTATAAATTATTTATAAATTTGTTCAATGTCAATAATTGGTTTATAATTATTCTAAATATGCATTGAATATCCAAGAACGATGACCGTAGGCGGCCACGTGTCTCGAAAGCTTGAACGACGAAAGCAGGCGACCATAAACCAAAAAAAGTTTACAGCTTTCACCCACTTTTTCCAAACGAAGCTTGTCACTTTAAGTTGAGTTTTTCCATGGTTATTAATAAGTTATTTGCAAAATTCTTTTCGTTACCGCTTTTTGATGAGTTCCAGAATACTATGTCCAAATTTCGAGTCTGTAGAAGCAGCGCAAGGGACGTTAAATGGACTTCAAAAACTGGCATTTTCACACCAAAAATGCACCTGTTTGGTGTGAAAATTTTTATTTTTTTGGCATGAAACTTTTTCTATCCGATGTATTTTTTTGCTCTGATTTCGTTAGAGAAAAGAAAAATCGAAAAAAATGCATATTTTGCAAGTTATATTAATAAAAGTAATAGTGCATGCTTTAGCCAGGTTATTTCTCATTGTCGAACTAAAGTCGATGTGGGCGGTTAAATAATTGTTTAATTGAAAAAAGGAAAAGTCTGCCGGATTCCTCATTTGATGGACTATTCATTGAGAGTTGTCGAAAGATCGTGGTTCATGTGTGAGGCCTACCGTGTCACCCTAATATATATATATATATATATATATATATATATATATAAAACGTTGGATTTTTCATACGCTACTGACCGGCCTCGTTCCGTGAATCTCTTGTAGATTCCTGGTAGGCGCCAGACGCTCCTCGTGAGCGTCAGTCTCGCGACTCTTTTTTTTAAGACTCTAAGGTAGTGTTGGGCGATATTTATCGATAACTTAAAATATCGATAAAATCAGTTAAGAATATCGATAAATTTTATCGATATTGGTATACACCGATAATCGGTAGTATCGATATTTCTCCTGTAATATCGAAAAAATATCGGCTGTCTGGTGTCTGCCTTACTACGTACGCGGTGCCACTGTTCAGTGTTCACTGTGCGTCGTGCGAAGGAACGCGAAAAGATAAAGACAACGCTTCAACTGTCTACAACGCCAACGCCACAACGGAGCCACTGCGAAGCACGAGTGCAAGTTTCAATGCTTCAAATGAACCCCTACACGCGCACACGCTTTGCAGCGACGAGCCGGCGGCCGGCGCCAATAGTTCTTTGTTTATTCTTGGAATTCAAACATTCTCACTTTCGCAGTCGCAGTTCGCAGGTTGTGCATAAATTTATGTAACTACATTCATCATACGTCACTGTTACAGCAATGTAAGTAATTATTCAAATCTTTATTTTGTGTTGCTAATATTTAGTGTACTGATCAGTAATTGCTTACAATTTAATGTATAACTGTTACAGAAATAGTACATATCTTAACCTTAAAATCTTCTGTTAATCTGTTTCCACACAATATACTACATGGATTTCATAGCCACAGTATCCATACATGATTTATTAAAATATTTAGATTTCGAAAAAAGCTATCTGATACGTTTACTAAATAAATTAGTTGTTGAAATTATTGAAATAAATGAAATCTACGATATAGAGTCAATTATAAAACGTTGTAAAAAAACATTAGAAGACTTATTGCTTTGGTGCGCTAAAACACGAGCACAAGAGCCACAACTGCCACAAGATAAATTAGTGAATCTACAAAAAATTAAAATTGTAGTGACAGATAATTTATCAATTATAAAAATTGTATCGAGTATTATATTTAAGTGTATTTTAAAATTAGAAGAATCACAGTCAGATGTGAGTTTGGCAGACACTGTACTAATCACTCACAGTGAAATTAGCGATAGAGACAGAGCAGAGGAGGATTTTGAGGCGGACGAGCTAGCCGAGAAGCTCTGGTAGGGCTACGAGTTCGACGAGGACGAGCACTGAGAGCTGAGAGGGTTACAACGTATACGAGAACTTCGAGCAGCATAAGTACTAAGTAAGTGGTATATAAAAAAAATTAGTAAATTATTAGTAGTAGTTTTCAAACAAAAATTAGTACATATTTGCATGTTTAGTCTAGTATATAAATTTTCTATTTCAGAAGAAAAGATATTAGATTCGTAAAATTTTGTATATAATGTTTTATGTTAAAAATTTTCTGCCTCTGACCGAATCTGGAATTCGAAAACTATGTAGTATGCATGTACTGCATATAGCATATTGAGCATATACTGCATATACTGTATTGAGTATTCACCTTAAAATTTTACGTCGACTGCTGAGTGCTGACTCGGTGGCTCCTTCGAACATCACTCACGTACATCGTGCGTGAATATTCTTTCTATTCGAAAATTAGCCATTTTTTTTATTTTGTCGAAATAATATTGTCTTTTGGAATGCTCTGATTATAAGACGTTATAGATATTACATAGTTCGTAATTACCCATATAGCACCCAATGCTCCAGGAATATTGTTGGAAGGTTACTTTGGTAAGTAAAGTAGGATAAATTATGTTGCTGGAAGGTTACGTAACCAACAGGACACAGTCAGGCAACATTGCTGCGAAGTGGAATGTCCGTTTTAATATTACACCGATTCGATCGATATTCCATTCCGACCCGTGAAAAGTAATACTACGGTAATATTGTAGTGAGCTTACTAAACCTTCCCAGAACATTAATATATTAAATTTTTTTTCGGGTTTTTAGGTAAAAAACATCTGGACTTTGTAATATTACAGTAACATTGCAGTAACATTGCGAAATGGTATCACAACATTGTCGGAATATTTAAAAGTTGGCTGATGCGAAACATCTGACCACGAATTACATTCTAGTAATATTGTGATAAGGTTGCACAGTCTTCCAAGAATATTAATATATTCTGGAAATTCTTTTTCGGGTTTCATACAAAAATTTCTTCCATAGGAAATATTCCAGTAATATTGCGAAATGATACCATTTCGCAATGTTACTGCAATGTTACTGTAATATTACAAAGTCCAGATGTTTTTTACCCAAAAACCCGAAAAAAAAATTAATATATTAATGTTCTGGGAAGGTTTAGTAAGCTCACTACAATATTACTGTAGTATTACTTTTCACGGGTCGGAATGGAATATCGATCGAATCGGTGTAATATTAAAACGGACATTCCACTTCGCAGCAATGTTGCCTGACTGTGTCCTGCTGGTTACGTAACCTTCCAGCAACATAATTTATCCTACTTTACTTACTAAAGTAACCTTCCAACAACATTCCTGGAGCATTGGGTGCTATATGGGTATTCGAGCCGTTCTTTTCCAAAAATTCTCTCTTATCTATACAAGTAGAATGTTATTCAAAAATGCTAACCTAAAAATTACAATCTTTTCATTATTCTTAAGCTCTCGAGTTTTTTCCATATGAATATAAATAGACTAATCATTTTTTACTTTTTACAATTTATTATCGAAATATAAAAGTAATGTTTGGAGATACTTTATCAAAAATTCTGAAAAAAATGAAGTCACGTGCAGCCTATGCAGTAGAATTGTAAAATCAGCTGGAAATACTACAAATTTACGCACACACTTGAACAAAAATTATTCTCAAGTTAATTTAGAATTAGAAACACAGAAAAAGAATTCAAAAACAAGTATGTTAGATATGAATGTTTCATCGTCAACTCAACTTGGATTATCTGAGCGATCCAAGAATATAACCGAGTCTTTGGAGTCACCTCACAAAAAATTAAAAACTGATCTTTCAGACTTGAATTCTGAAAAATTTACTTCGATGAGGCTGAATCAGCACCAAACACAGCAGTTAAGAATAGATGCTATTATATCTACGCAACAATCATATGAAGGTAAACGTGAAATATTAATTTATTTAAGACGAGTGATGTTTTAACATGTATTGATTGTTTTAAATTTTCTTATTTTTACGTTTTTAGAAGGAGGTAGAGGAGCTGTAGAGGCTAACAAAAGATTGGTTTACATGATAACTAAGGATATTTTACCTTTTCACACTGTCGAGAAAAATGGTTTCAAAGTATTTGTGAATTATATAGCACCTTTATATAAAATTCCAAGTAGGAAAGCTATCACAGAACAAACAGCTAATACGTACGAGCACCTAGCAAATTTGATAAAAGGAAAATTAGCAAACCTAAGTGATATATCGATAACAGCTGATATCTGGACGGATACACAGAAATGTAAGAGTTACTTGGGATTTACCACTCATTTTATTGAGGATAATGCTTATAAATCTATTATGATTGGTGTAAAAGAGCTTGATGAGCGCCACACTGCTAAAAACATTGAGATCTGGTTCAATGAAATAATTATGGAGTGGGTAATTAAAAAACAGGCAGTTGTTATAATTGGACAGATGGAGCAGCCAACATTAAGAAAAGAGCCATCGATTGTTTTGGGCAAGATCAATGGCTAGCATGTTTTGCACACACGCTTAATTTGGTGCCTTCTGTAGTATTTGAAAAAAATAAAACTATCAACGAAATAATTATACGAATAAAGGAAATAGTTACGTTTTTTAGAAGCTCAACTGCAGCAGCTGATGAGCTGAGAAAAGAATCAAATCTTATATTGATTCAATGTAATAATATACGTTGGAGTTCAACTCTTAAGATGCTAGTAAGATATATACAATTGTCTGATGTAATAATTAATATATTATTAGTGAAATTTCACAATCACCAGACAGCTCCAAAGCCTGATTAGTATATTGGAGCCATTCGCACAAGCAACAGAAATTGTTTGTGGCGAAAAATACACTACTGGTAGTGAAGCTATACCATTAATCAAAAATGTGCTTGTTGGCTTTATCGATCTCTCCGAGGCAATCATGTGGAAAAGGGTTAAAATAAAAAGGCCCTTTTCTTATATCATCAACGTTTCGGCGAACATTGTCGCCCTCATCAGGACACTGTCGAAAGTTTTATTATAAATATAAATATAAAATTTACAGAATAATTTTTTAAAACAATATTCTTAGAGAACTTACATATCGGAGCTGTCGTGATTTTTGTACATCTCAATGATGTTTTTCCCCCGGCTATTTAATAGCGGGGGACGAGAGACGCCGAGCGACACAGTTATTATTTATATTGCTCTGTCGGCTAATTTCTCAGAAGTGAGGAAGTAGCCAACAGCCGTCGCTTATATATAATGTGCACGACTCATGATCTTTAACGCGGTTTTGTTTACAAGTGACGTCACACATCACCTCATCTGTTCGATGTACATAAACAGAATACATGTATTCACATTTAACTTTTCAGCTGGAAAATCAAATGTGTGTACACATTATTGAGTTTTTGGGTATCCTCCTTTTTATTTATACCGTTTTTCTGTAAATGTATGTACATCATCTCCGAGATCAATCTTTTATTTTTATATTTATAATAAAAACTTTCGACAGTGTCCTGATGAGGGCGACAATGTTCGCCGAAACGTTGATGATATAAGAAAAGGGCCTTTTTATTTTAACCCTTTTCCACATGATTGCCTCGGAGAGATCGATAAAGCCAACAAGCACATTAAACAACTACCGAGGGATAAAGTCATATTTAGATTGTGTGACATACACATCTAAAATACATTGATTAAAAATGTTCTGAATAATCTAAATATTTTACCGACACTACTAAGATTAGTAAAGAATTCAAGAAAGTCGTTATGGAGGAATTCAATCGTCGTTTTCAAAATATTTTGCGTATGATTCCGATTGGAATCGCTAGTATGTTAGACCCTAGGTATAAAAAACTATATTTAACGATTCTAGTGCTGATGCGAATATTACAAATTTAATTACTGAAAAATTGAATAAGATGAGTGTAGATTCTGTAAACAGCATAACTTCAAACCAATCGACATCAACTGAAGAAAATCTGAACCCAAAAGAAAACGATGAAAACACAACTGATAGTAAAGTTCGAATTTTTTACGAGAATGAACTAAGAAAAAAATTAGTCGCTTCGAAATTAATCGATGAAATGAACAGGCCACGAACAGAAATGCCTGAAGAATTCAAATTCTATCTTTCGCAGGATCCTATAAACAGGGATCAAAATCCGATAGAGTACTGGTCAAAAATGCCCAGATCTAATTTATCCAAATTAGCTTTAAGGTACTTAACGGTTATTGCAACATCCGTGCCAAGTGAACATTTGTTTTCCCAAGCGGCTATGATTTTATCGGAGAAGCGAAATCAGCTCTCCAGTGAACGTTTTCATTAATTATTATTCTTAAAATCTTTACCTGATGAATACTGGTTTTTAAATAATATAAGTACATAAACAAAGCTGGTACTGCTTCAGGCTGGTACTACTTCAGGCTGATTCTAGTTCACCTAGCGTTCTGGTTCACATTGCTTTTTTCTGCTACGATATTGCGTTTCGTAAATTTTGACGTTCTAGTTCACTCTGTTTTAATTCACTCTGCTTTACGGATTTTTTTCTAGTTCATTTTTTTTCTACCTCGATATTGCGTGTTTTGAATTTTGTTGTGAAATTATATTTCGAATTTTATGTGAAAAAATTTGTGAGAAAAAAAAAACTTCCCGCAGCCGGGATTCGATCCTGGGACCTTTTGGTTGCGAGTCGGGCGTCTTACCGACTTACCCGTCACGACCTCTTGCGAGCTAAGATTTGAATTATCCCTATATACACACTCGATATATAAGTAATGTTTACTTTTTTGTTTCGAATTATGTTTATGAAATAAATTTTATTAAATCGTTTATCCATACGTTATGTATACTTATGAAGGCTCTGAAAAGAGCCGATTGTTTGGGTGCGAGAAAAAATTTCGGAAGGGGGGAATCTAACTGGAAACCTTCCGATTTCGTGTCGAGAATCTTACCAACTCACCTGCTGCAATCTCTTTCGATGATGTTTATTTCTTTGTATGAAATAGTCAGTTCATGCGTTTTATAAAATATGGCGGCCCTGAAAAGGGCCGATTGAATTAAAACAAAACATCAATAGCGATCATCGCCGTCGTTGGCCTCCATCTAGTCGTCCCCGTCGTTCTCGTCGTCCCCGTCGTTCTCGTCGTCCCCGTCGTTCTCATCGTAGACATCTTCGTCGCAGTCCTCGTCCTCGTCTTCGTCGCAGTTCATCATCTCGTTCAATAATCCCAATCTATGTTCAATCGCGGCAACACTATCTGCTATTGCAGCCAGCATGTCATCGCACATTTGAGTGTCGGCACCCAGCATGTTATCGTCGATCTGTAAATCGGCATCGGACGAGACATCCTCGAGCTCTTCGTCTTCGTCGTCTTCGTTCACAACCATCGAAGGACATGCAGATGTATCCGACTCGTGATCAGACTCGAGATCAGACCACGTCAACGGAGGAAAACCTTCGCTCTCCATCTTCGATTCGTCCACTACTTCAATTTTCCAAATTGGCAGGTCCGTCGTCTTCATCTCGATGACTTGAGTACAATGATTTCCTAACGCCGATTGTCTCCCTTTTTATCCGTTTACCCGGTTTGGGGGATATACTTTTTTCTTGCAAACTTGAGTATCAACCCCCTCCAAAATTTTTAGCTATAAAACGGCTGAAATTTCTGTATGAAACATCATTAATATTCGGTCCATTCGAAAGAAAAGATGAATCCGAATTACTTTCCGCTAAGGAGACAACAGTCGTGGGACTTAGTCTATAGATCCTCGACACCTCCAATAGGCGCATCGCAGCATTTAAACCAAGTTATTAATCCGTATTATCCACCACCCGAGATTTTCTCCAGGTCGATTTCAGAGAGGAGATTACCTACACCTTCACCTGAAATTATATCAATATCGTCTTCTCCAGAACTGTCTCCTATACTATGCGCGAGTGGCTTGCATACGTAAGATCAAGGCCACTAGCAAAAAGACCGAGGATTTACAGCAGCAGCAGCGATGAAGAGACTTCACCAGAAGTTAAAATCCTACCAACTCCAGAGAAGCCCATTCCTGAAGTTATAAATCTGACCTCTTCTTCTTCTCCTCTTGAAGTCGAGATTATGCCTACTCCTAGGAGGCCAACTCCGGAGATTATAAATTTATTGTCCTCGTCGGAATCATCGCCAATACCCTCGCGGGTAAGAAGACGTTTATCCTTCAGCAGCGAGTCCGAAGAATCATGGATTGAACCTCCGGTACGTCGGTACGGCGAAGATGACGATTCACCAAAGCTTGTGATTTGGTCTAGCTTTGAAGAAGAAGAAGAAGAAGACGAATAAAATGAAAACATAAAAAAAAATAATTTACGCTGTTATATTATGATTTAATCGACCCTTTTCAGGGCCACCATATTTATTTAACGTAGAACTATTCTCATTTCAATAAAATAATCGGCCCTTTTCAGAGCCACTATAAATATATATAACGAAGAACTATTATTCTTATTTAAATAAAATAATCATTTTTTTTTCATACTAATAATAATAAGAAATACTAATTTCTTAGTCAGCGCATAAGACAGTTTTGAGATAAACATTCATATTCTCAAAACTAATTCAATGAAAAATTGTTCAATCAAAGCCAGACAGAATTTATCTTTTACAATGATGAAAGCTAAATGTTTATACAAAATTTCAGCTCTCTATCTATTGTTGAAAAGATTTGGCTCAAAAATGTTGTTCTGGGTGTGAACGCATAAGACATTTTTGAAAAAGACATTCATATTCTCAAATCTAATTTGATGAAAAATTGTCTTATCAAAATCAAACTGCTTTTGCCTTTTACAATGATGAAAGCTGAACGTTTATGCAAAATTTCAGCTTTCTATCTATTGTAGAAACGATTTGGCTCTCAAAAAGCTGTTATTGTTGTGACCGAGAACCCAAGTTTTGAAAAAGACATTCATATTCTCAACTCTAATTTGAACAAAAATTGTTCAATCAAAATCAAACTGCTGTTGTCTTTTACAATGATTAAAGCTGGACGTTTATGCAAAATTTCAGCTTTCTATCTATTGTAGAAAAGATTTGGCTCTCAAAAAGCTGTTATTGTTGAGACCGAAAACCCAAGTTTTGAAAAAGACATTCATATTCTCAACTCTAATTTGATGAAAAATTGTTCAATCAAAGCCAGACAGAATTTATCTTTTACAATGATGAAAGCTAAATGTTTATATAAAATTTCAGCTTTCTATCTATTGTAGAAACGATTTGGCTCTCAAAAAGCTGTTATTGTTGTGACCGAAAACCCAAGTTTTGAAAAAGACATTCATATTCTCAACTCTAATTTGATGAAAAATTGTTCAATCAAAGCCAGACAGAATTTATCTTTTACAATGATGAAAGCTAAATGTTTATATAAAATTTCAGCTTTCTATCTATTGTAGAAACGATTTGGCTCTCAAAAAGCTGTTATTGTTGTGACCGAAAACCCAAGTTTTGAAAAAGACATTCATATTCTCAACTCTAATTTGATGAAAAATTGTTCAATCAAAGCCAGACAGAATTTATCTTTTACAATGATGAAAGCTAAATGTTTATACAAAATTTCAGCTTTCTATCTATTGTAGAAACGATTTGGCTCTCAAAAAGTTGTTATTGTTGTGACCGAAAACCCAAGTTTTGAAAAATATATTCATATTCTCAACTCTAATTTGATGAAAAATTGTTCAATCAAAGCCAGACAGAATTTATCTTTTACAATGATGAAAGCTAAATGTTTATACAAAATTTCAGCTTTCTATCTATTGTAGAAACGATTTGGCTCTCAAAAAGCTGTTATTGTTGTGACCGAAAATCCAAGTTTTTAAAAAGACATTCATATTCTCAACTCTAATTTGATGAAAAATTGTTCAATCAAAATCAAACTGCTTTTGCCTTTTACAATGATGAAAGCTGAACGTTTATGCAAAATTTCAGCTTTCTATCTGTTATAGAAAAGAATTAGCTGAGAAAATGCTGTTGTTGAGGTGAGCACTTATATTCCGTCACCACAAAAACAGCATTATCACTGTCAAATCTTTTCGACAATAGATAGAAAGCTGAAATTTTGCACAAACATTCAGCTTTCATCATTGTAAAAGGAAAAAGCTGTTTGACTTCGATAAGATAATTTTTCACTAAATCACTTTGGAGAATATGAATGTCTTTTTCCAAACTTGGGCACTCGGTCACCACAAAACAGCATTATCACTGTCAAATCTTTTCTACATTAATTATACGAAATTTTGGCTTTCTAGCTATTTCAGAAAAGTCTTTGCAATAATCTTAGTTGACGAAAACAAATTGTTCTATCAAAGCCAGACAGCTTTTTTCTATAACAATACTAAAAGATTATTTTTATTTTTATTATACAGGCCTAACAATAAAAGCTACAACACAGACACGGAATAGGGAAAGGAATCTTATAACCTATAAATTTTTTTTTTCTTCGTCCTCGTTGAGAGGATCATCCGCATGATTTTTCGATTTTATCTTGAATAGTTTATTCTGCGTTCAATGAGACTTTGTGGCCCTGAAAAGGACTCTCTCATTTGTAACCTACGTTTTTAATTTGAGTCCTGAAAAGGTCTCTAATACTCGTAAGAGTCTACGTTAAACTATCTCATACAGATTGAACACAATAGTTTTTTCCCCGGTTGAAGTCTTTGTTTTGCAACTTTGTTGTAAAAGAATCTCTCGCGCAACGCTTGCACATGTCCGCGAGAGAAAGAAAACTAATGTCGAGCCAGGTCGAGCACGTTGTGGCAGTCCTTCTTATAGCCTCGGTTCGCGCGACTATCCCCTACTGCGCGGCGCTACAGCTACACTGTTCGCGATTCCCCTTCTACCATTTTCACAGCCAATGGCGAGCTATCTGTTGGGAATCTCTTGCCGATATAAGCGAGCCACCCGGCCGGATTTTTCACAGTTCGTTTTTTCTCGAAGAAGAAGAATTAACAAGAAAGATATGGATCCTCGATTAGAAGATGTAAATTATGGACAAAGGGACGACGACGACGACGAGCTTGCCGTGCTGGAGTGGAATGACACTCCGCCGTCATCACCGCTACCGCCACCCAGAGACTTGGAAAGTCCTGATCTCGAAGAAGATCGGCCGCCACCACCTGTCTTGCCGCCGAGTCTGCCAACAACTCGTTCGTCTACACCGTCTATACCGCCGCCGATGGATCTGATCGACGATGACTTGGAGGATTTCATATTTTCTATAGAAATATGGAATCCGTTCGAGATGCGATATAATGAAATCATCAATCCTACGGTGTATGACGGGCCAGAGGAGTTCTGGTTTGGCGGTTCGAGAGAGCTGATGGAACTATACCAAGAGTTCCAGGATTACAACCTGCCATCTGGATCGGAGCGTTCCTCATCTCCCGATTCTGATGTGATATTTATTGAAGAAAAATCGCCAGAAATTGAGATTTTGTGCGAAATCAAGAATCCAATTCAATACGATGACGACGACGACGACAACGGCGGCGACCACGATCAAGATAAAAATGATGACGATGAAATACAAGTTTTGTGCCACGTAAAAAGGCCAAGACCAGTCGCAGACGAAAGCTTCGAGCATATACACATAGAGGAAGCATCCTGGGTTAAAATCGCGTGAGTTTTATAGGTATCCCCTCCCTTCCGAAACTCCGCGTCACCGCACGGCGGTTAGCTGTCTGGAAGGCGTATATTTGGTGCTCACTAAATTAACGCAAGAATAAAACTGAAATTATACCAATTGTTTAAAGAATTTGTATAAGTGTTCTTTAAATTTATTATTTAGGGTGTAGTAAAAAAAAGTTTTGAACTTCGGGCCCGTCCGAGAGCGTCACTTACTCACACTAAGTTGAAATTATTTTTATCATTTTAGGTCAGTAAACATTTTTAAGCGGTAATATTAAGAAAATTTTGTATTTTTTGTCGAACGCTGTGTAATAATAATATATTATCAATACTGTTACACAAAATCTAATTGATATTTGAAGCTGAAAGAAAATTCTTCGAGAAAAAAAATCTTCGAGATATATTTTTTTCAAAAATTCATCAATGATTATAAAATATATTTAAGGTTTCAGGCTTATGCTCGAAGGACGAAAGCGATAGTGAAGAAGAAATGCGTGCTCGCCCGAGGCGCAGGTTAAATACAATCTAAACAGTCCTTTTCAGGACTAACCCATGATACCAATTGGCCCTTTTCAGGGCCACCAAAATATATTTTAAACGTAAACATTCTATTCTAAAATTGTATAATACCCAACTAATATAAACGGTCCTTTTGAGGGCCATGATATTCCACAAAAAAAAAAAAAATAATTAACACTCTTACTGGTATAAGAGTCTTTTTTCAAGAGTTAATACAACAGTAAGAGAAAAAGAATATTTAAAAAAAAAAGAACTTACAATGTAAACTTTTTTTTTTTATAGTTTTTTTTCTCTGTGTGTTTGTAGCTTTTATTATTAGGAATTTAATCAGCAAAAAAAAAGCAAATTTTAAAGATTAATTTAAAAATTTCATGCTGTTGAACTGATCTCTTATCATGCCTTATGAAAATATGAAGTTGCGTTGAAACTGATATTTTGAATTTCAAGCATATCTATTATTCTATTATAGATAGAGGCTTGAAAATGTAAATTAAAATCCGTTTCAAGGTACTAAACAATGTGGAATTGGTTTTTGTAATGAAAAACATATAATGCATCCAGCGAAGCCAAAAATGTTAACTTTTCAAGAAAACTGACTTTGTCGATGCAATGAAAATTTACATTTTGGCATGTATCTCTGAAAGTATAAGAGATAGATGCATGAAACTTTGCATATAATTTGTTCATGTTATTATACAAAAGAAAAACCTTATTAGAAATCATTGCTGCAATTTTTTGAACTTTTTTTCAAAAAAAGTTGTCATTTTTAGATTGGCTGAAATTGCCGCTAAAGTAGATTTTCATAAAAGTTATTTTTAATGATTGAAATAGTTTTTGTTCATATGTATAATCAAATAATAGTTCTGAAAAGAACTGATTGTTATGTATACATTTGTTTCTAAGTGTACATCATAGAGTCTTTGATTTCTTTTTGTTGAAGCATCCATTTCATCATTGATGTTGCATTCTGATATGCACATGATGGAAAGCTGCATGCAACATGATGTTGACATGATTTGTCATCAATAGGCAGTTTCTTGAATGAAGGACATTTCCAGTCCTCAATATTGTAAATAGTACTGGAAAATAAACGGTTAATTAAACTCTTAGCTCAGAGTCGTGTTTATTAATGTGCAAGAATAAATAAACACTAACTTAAGAGGAAGAAATCTCTGCAACCATTCTCGTTTCTCATCTCCCTTTACATATACTGCATCTGAGGTTTTGATTTTCGTATGGAATATTTTCTGATTTCCAAAGAATCCCATGAAAATTTCTTTCCAGCCAACGTTTTTCACTCTTATACCTTGCTGGTAAGAGCTCCCAAGGATATGGTGGCTTAAGGATGTTCTCTTGTTCAGTGGAGCCCAACTAGCGGCGCTAAAAGTCTCCTCCTTCCTACGCTTAGTTTCTCTCTTTCCGAGAGGGCTAAGTTGAGCACCCGAAATGCGCAGAGACAAAATTTAGGCTTTTGCACAGTTTTCCGTACTTCTCCTCTCTGGGCCTACGAGTAGTGGGGGTGCGTCTCTCTCTCGCTCTCCCTCTGTATAGTATACTCCCCCGTCAGGAAAACTTCCTCCACTCCTTAGTAGTACTAATGCTTTCCCCTCACTCTCTGCTACGCGCGCATCAAAATTGACTATTGCTGCGAACTTTAGGTCTCATTATCTTGAAAAATAATATGGATTGCCCTGATAAAAAATAGTTCACCTTAATCGTTACAGTCTACTGTATTTACATACTTAATTTCCATAAGAGTGGTTGGATTTCTAAATCAGAGCTCAAAATATTGTACCTCAAGTGCAGTCGCAGCCTATGTAGCCTGGGTTAAAAAGTCATATTTTACGGTCTTAATACTCAAAAATTAGCACGATAAACGGGGCTGAAATTTCAACCATGTATCAAGTATACTAAAATCTAACTCTAAGCCAAATTTTATTAATATTCAAGGAATTGTCATTTGCAAGAGAACATCCTTAAGGGGATCAAGAACGTTTCAAAAATCTCGAAGCTATGTGTCGATAACTTAAAATTACAGTTTCCTCTGTAACTATTGTTCTTTTAAAGTTAGACGAATTTCGTAAACGTAATTGTACATAAAAAAAACAAAATTTATCTTCAAGCATGGATAAAAGTTTCAAAATATTAGTTTATTTTAATAATTAGCATAAACGAGTGGTGCCATCTTCAATCTTTCCTTAGTTGAAGGTTTTTTTTGCATTCTCCTACTAGTCCGGGCTGATCAACGCACACCAACGGTAGCAATGCGTGGCAGGCCAACATGTGTTTACCACCTTCTGAGAATACAGCACAGCTTACTATGCAGTGGCTACCTACGCATGTCCCCGACGAAACGCGCGATGCTGAGAGTATGGGCAGAAAATACTAAGGTGAAAAAATGGGTAGTGTTTCCGAAAATTTTATGAGGGTAAAGGGCGATCTCGGAGGCTGAACGTGAACAATTCATAATAATTCAAAATTTGCAAAATAAATACTTTATGAACAGATATGTAATCTACAGAAAAGGCTTATTTCAGCAGAATTTGAATGATAAAAATCGAATGGTAACTACCTGAGATTATTAGACTAGTTTGATAATCTTCACTTACAGACTGTGAATTGATAACAGTGAAAATGCTCCGATTTTCGTGATTCAAGTTTTGTAACTATAAGTAATCATTACGCATGAACTGACGTAAGCCAAAAATTACCTTTGTTTAAAAATTGTTTATTTGAAAATTGAGAGTAGAATTTTTTTCTAATGCTGTCTTATATGGGTACCCGTACAGAGAGGACTAAGCCTTTTATGGCACCAGTGGCAGACCCTTGGCTAGAGCGTTCTAATGAGAGTCACACCTGGTCTCACCTAAGGGCACAACCTCTACAAATAAAATTTTTCCTTAAAATTTTTCAATGTTTCAATATTATGAATTTTTGTATAAAATATTATTCGTTTTTAAAATTTACTAATAATAACAAAACTTGAATCATAAAAATCGGATGATTTCATATTAATTAATTTAGGCCAAGCGCCCTAGCTTTTTTGTGGACTTAAAAGTAGCTCGGCAACGGATACCGCAATTATATAGAGAAAGGGAAGCCCGTATACTTTTGGACACGAAATCTGTGCGGGAACGTTGTTTATTATTAATAATAAAATGCAAAAATGCATTTTTTTTAGTTTTTTGCTTTTAACTCGTAAAATAAGAGATTAACGTAAAAAAGTAAAGAGAGAAAAGTTGTAGCTGATTAAATTGCGAAGAAATTCATATATTAAACGTCTCTATCCGATGAATGGACATGGAGGAAACCTCGAAAAACCGTGAAAAACACCGCAAAATCGACGTTTTTTTTAAATTGGAAACTCAGCCATTTTTACATTTTTAAGGCTCAAATTTAGAATGAAGGAAGGGCTTTATACCTAGTTTCATGTCGCCAAAAAATGGAGCTCTGCGCCAATTACTTTTTGCATAATTGCAAATTGAATTTTTTATGTACGATTTTAGTGCACTTTTGTGTGCGCGAGCACGAGAAATTGGGGAGTCCTACTGGAATTTGGAATACAGCGTTGAAAATTTTATGATTTGAACAACGAAGTGTATATTTTGGATTTGCGAAAAAAAGGTTTTGAATCGATGAAAAATGAACTGAAACGTGAGCGAAAACGGCCGAGCGCGTGGCAGTGGTGGCAGAGAAAGTGTATATAGATATACAAGCGCGCTACGACGCCGCGCGCTCGGCCGTTTTCGCTCACGTTTCAGTTCGTTTTTCATCTGTTCAAAACCCTTTTTTCGCAAATCTAAAAAAATACATTTTCTTGTTCAAATCACTCCAGTTTTTGGGAACATGAAAGTAGGTATAAAGCCTTTCCTTCATTTCAAATTTTAGCCTTAAAAGTTAAAAAATGGCTGAGTTTTCAATTTTTAAAAAATCGTCGATTTTGCGGTGTTTTCCACGGTTTTCCGAGGTTTCCTCCATGTCCATTCATCGGATAGAGATGCTCAATATATGAATTTTTTCGCCATTTCATCAGCTACAACTTTTCTCTCTTTACTTTTTTACGTTAATCTCTTATTTTACGAGTTAAAAGCAAAAAACTAAAAAAAAATGCTTTTTTGCATCTTATTATTAATAATAAACAACGTTCCTGCACAGATTTCGTGTCCAAAAGTATATGGGCTTCCCTTTCTCTATATAATCGCGGTATCCGTTGCCGGGCTACTTTTATGTCCACAAAAAAGCTAGGGCGCTTGGCCTAAATTAATTAATGTGAAATCATCCGATTTTTATGATTCAAGTTTTGTTATTATTAGTACATTTTAAAAACGAATAATATTTTATACAAAAATTCATAATATTGAAAAATTGAAAAACAAAACTTTGTTAGTGTAATCATGAAAATCTGAGCACTCACTTTATCAAGTAATTACCAGTCGATTTTTGTGATTCAAATTCGGGTAGCGTTTTCTAGTTTTATAAATCGTTTACATCTATTAAATTTTTTTGTTAGCCAACTTATTTATTCAAATTCGAATTTAATTTCAACGATCTAAATGAACCGTCATAAAAGGGACACTGCGGCCTGCGACCCCGGCCTACCCACAGGTCAAGTAGTATAAACTGCCGCGCGGTCTAAGCGTTTGGTACCAGGTGGTGAACACGTGTACCAAGTTGCCGCTACCTTTTACTAAGAGCGTAGTACAGCTTGCAGCGAGTGGCTATGTACACTTATCCCCGGTGAAATGCACGATGCTGAAAGTGTGGGTAGAAAAAATTTGGCATGAAAATCTATGGTGAAAAAATTCTTGCTCGGGCCGGTCGCGCGTGCTGTTGGAGCTGCATTACCGATCTTCCGGGAAGACTTGAGAAATGAAATTCTGCGCCTCCTGTTGCCTGTCAAAGAAATAACATTTTTCCTCTTTCTTACCCTCTTCTTACCCCTCCGAAAGGTAAAAGCGGAAGAGTTTGTTTGCTACACGAAGATTCGGTTTTATTCTTTCATGACGCTCGAAAACTTAATATTTTTGTGACTATTATATACATTATATAAATTAGTTTACGGGTAAACTCAGTTTTTATGCGTTCTTTTCGTCAAATAACTTTTATAATGCATTTTCTCGGATGCATGGTACGAATGCAGCGCTTTTTATCGCCTAGCGGAGAAAAGTGGAACTTATTTTTTAATATTTTTTCAAAATTTTTTAAATATTGCAGTCATGCCGTAAATTTTACGTCTTTATGAATTATTTCCCAAATTTTCACAGCGATCGTAACAATAGCCTCGGAGTGGTTTCGAATATACGAAATCACTGCTTTTTGAACGTTCTTAATCCCCTTAAAGAGCAAAACCGTTGGCACAGCATCTTCTTGGAGAGGTACAATCACCAACTCCTTGAAAACGAATTCATTGTGTGGCATTTTAAAACCTTGAATGTCCACTATGTATTTCATCTTAAAGTAGTAGCTTCTTCTCAGTCGAAGGTGAACTATACAATGAGCTTACTTGTCTCCAGCTGCCTTATTTATACTATTTTCAAACCGTTTCTAAAGTTCTCTCCTTCCATTAATTTTTTAACCAATCAAATAAGTTGTCTCCCACTCTTCATAATTAATTAATTACCCCTTCCTCGATTCTGAGTTCAATATAAGGCAGCGTTTTTTGCCGAGAGAAGTCATTCGGTTCGTAGCTAGTGAACTAGACATTCAAACGCCTCAAGATGTCAATCATAGCTCAGTATTACAAGGAGACGTCTCTTCACCTTTGGAATTGTTATCTACAGGTGCTAGCTGGTGACGCTGAACCTAGCGATATAAGCAGATGGTTGGAACTTGGTGATGCAGCTATAATCAATGCAAGTGAATTTGCATGCGCGTCAACTCTTGCAGTAGCAGATAAACGAAAACTTCAATCTGCTATTGCGCTCGCTAAAAGTGCCGTCTAGTTGATTCGTGATCATGAAATTACCGGTGCTGGTATCGCAACTGTTGAAAACGCTCGATCTGTCGAGTGGGACGATGTCAACAGCGCGTTTGAAAATCGCATAAAAACTGGCGTCATCACGAATCGCAAGCACACAGATATTTCAAAATTTTTAGATGATGCGCGAGAGCAGTTTATCTCACAAATAAATAATACTCTTCGCAACGAACACATGCTCAAAGTGAATACTGTGTTGGCTGCCGAATATGTGCATGTAAAAGATGGTAAAGAGATATCGGATATAAAATATTTTAATACAAAGACAGCTCCGATATACTCAAGCACGTACTTGAATGACTGGTTTAAGTTGAACGTTGTGCAGTCTATAGATGCAAACTGAAGAATTCCAAGAGCAAGAATCTGGCTGGACTCTTCGTACAGTGCTGAATCTAGTTATTAACGTCAACAAATATAATCCATTGCGAGGAAGTTCATACATTGACTTGCCTGCACCTGTAAAGAATAAGAAAGCTTGCATTAATGTCATGAACACTAACGATAATCAGTGCTTCAAATGGGCAATTTTGTCGGCTTTACATCCTGTCGATAATAATTCGCATCGTGTATCAGCGTATATACAGCATGAAAATAAGTATAATTTACAAGGAATTGAATATCCTGTTGACCCACGAAATGTTACAAAGTTTGAAAAGCAAAAGGATGTCTCAGTCAATGTTTACTTCTTAAAAAAGAAAAGTAAGCAGTACTTCGTTTTACCGAGGCATTTGACTGCTCATAAGAAAGACAAGCACGTCAATTTACTTCTCGTTGAAAGTTATTACATCGATGAAGATGATGATGAGAAAGAACAGATTGAAACTGAAAAACAATATAGTTTTCACTACGTGTGGATTAAAAATCTTTCTCGGCTTTTATTTAAGCAAGTAAATAAGCATTTCAACCGAATTTATCTTTGCAATCGGTGTCTACACTATTTTCAAACGAGTGAAAAATTAACGGCACATGTAGTTGATTGTTCGAGAATGAACGATTACAGAATTGTACTGCCAAAGAAAAGTGAAAGTACATTGCAATTTAAAAACTATATTTAGAAAAATAGAGTGCCGTTCGTGATATATGCCGACTTTGAATGTTTGTTGGAACCAGTTGATGATCACAAGTGTGCATATCAGCAACATAAGCCTTACAGCGTAGGCTACTTTGTCAAGTGCAGCTATAACGACAACTTATCGGAGTATAAAAGTTATCGACAAAGTACAGAAGAAGATTCTCCTGCCAAGTGGTTCGTTTCCAACCTTCATGCTCTTGCTTTGCATGTACATAACTTGTACAAGAATCCAGTAGCAATGAGACAATTGACTGAAAAAGAAAATACGGATTTTGTTAGAGCTCGCAAATGCCATGTGTGCGAAAAGCCTTTTACTGAAAAATAGATCAAAGTTAAAGATCATTGTCATCTCACTGGACAGTAAGCATTTTCTTTTATATAAAAAAAAATTTTTTTTTTTATTCACACGCATGTATATACAATTTTGTAATTTTATTTTTCAGATATCGAGCCCAGCACATAATACATGCAATCTGAATTATCAAGATTCGCATACTATTCCAATCGTATTTCATAATCTTAGTGGATACGATGCTCATCTTTTCATGAAGGAAATAGCAACATGTTTCCCTGGACGTATATATCTGTTACCTCAAACTAATGAAAGATACATATCTTTCACAAAGTTTGTCGAAGGTACGGACATAAATTTACGCTTTATCGACTCGTTTCGATTCATGCCCTCATCGCTGGATAAGCTGGCATTGTACTTGACAGAATTGCACACGTTAGAACGAGTTTTCAATGCAGATGGTTTTACTCCGAAGCAGATAGCGCTATTAAAGAGGAAAGGCGTCTTCCCATATGACTATGTTTCCTCGCTCGCTAAGCTCAACGAGATTCATTTGCCGACAAAAGACGATTTTTTCAGCAGTCTTTACGATGCACACATAAGCAATGAAGACTATGAGCATGCTAAGCAAGTGTGGCATGACTTTAACATACAAACACTGGGAGAATACTCGGATTTATACCTCAAGACTGATGTTGTGTTATTATCTGAAGTTTTTGAAAACTTTAGAACTAATTGTATGCAAGCGTATGGCTTAGATCCAGCACACTACTACACGACTCCAGGTCTGTCATGGGATGCTATGTTGAAATATACTCAGGTAAACATAACTAAATAATCCTAAATCTTAGAAAATACATATATGTATATGTAAAATATTTATACTATCAAGTTTTTCAGGTTCGATTGGATCTCTTCACAGACATCGACATGCTTATGTTTGTTGAACGAGGTATACGAGGAGGTATTAGCCAGTGTTGTAACAGATATGCAAAGGCTAACAATCCGTACATGAGTAAAGGTTACGATTCCACTCTTGACGAGAAATATCTCGTATACTACGATGCCAACAATTTGTATGGATGGGCAATGACCGAGACATTACCTTATGGAAAATTCAAGTGGGTGACTGATCTTGAAAATTCCAACTTCTTCAACGTTCCAGATGACAGTGCCAAAGGTTACATACTCGAAGTGGATCTCGAATATCCTATAACGCTTCACGGCGCTCATCGAGATCTGCCTTTCTGATCCGAGCATATATGTCCACCGAGCTCGAAACAGAAAAAGCTGATGACAACGCTCTTTGACAAGAAAAACTATGTCATTCATTATCGCACTTTAAAACAAGCTCTAGCGCATGGATTGCGCCTTAAGAAAATACATCGAGCTCTGGAATTTGAACAAAGTAAATGGTTAAAGCCCTATATTGATCTAAACAGTCACAAGAGGAAAATGGCTACGAACGAGTTTGAAAAAATGCTATTCAAACTTTTCAATAATGCAGTTTATGGAAAAACTATGGAAAACGAGAGAAAACATGTCGAGATTAAGCTGATGACTAAGTGGGAAGGAAGATATGGAGCTGAGTCTCTCATCGCAAAGCCTACATTCCATAACTGCACCATTTTCGATGAAAATCTCGTAGCTGTGCAAATTTACCGTGCTGAAGTATACGTGAAGAAACCGATGTACATTGGGCTTAGTGTTTTAGACTTATCTAAAACGCTTATATATCGATTTCATTACGATTACATGCTCGAACGTGCTGGTGACAAGTGCAAGCTTCTGTATACTGATACAGACAGCTTAGTCTACGAAGTATCAAATGTTAATGTGTACGAATTAATGCGCAAAGACATTCACGAGTTTGACACCTCAGACTACCCGGAAAATAATCCTTTTGACATGCCTCGCACAAATAAGAAGATAGTGGGCTTAATGAAAGACGAGTGCAATGAAGATATTTTGCTTGAATTCATAGGACTCAGAAGCAAAATGTATTCTATGCGAATTCAAAATCAGAAGCCTATTAAGAAAGCTAAGGGTGTCAAAAGCTCTGTAGTCAAAGCTACCATTGCATTTGAGGACTACGTAACTTGTCTACGAGAGAATGTGATATTGACTCGAGAGCAACAGAATATCAGGACTAGACAGCACAAGCTCTTTACCGAGAAGGAAGTAAAAATAGCATTAAGCGCACGAGATGACAAGCGTTTTCTCCAGGTTGGGATGACGGATACGTTACCCTGAGGGCACTATAGCATAATAGAAAATCAACAAGCTGGTGCAGCTCCTGTAGAAGATGTTCTAATCGAAATGTCTGAACTAATGGAAGTGAGAGAAGAGCCAATCGCTGCGACGGTAGCAGTCGAGCCGCCGCAATTCAAAGAGGGGGAACTTTTGGACATGGAGGGGGTTCACCTATATGAGTGGGATCCTTGGAGCCAAGAGCTCATACAGTCTGACAATCTGCTAAAGGAAAGGTCTACTGAAGAAGAACCATCTGCAAAAGAGAGGAAAACTAACGATACATAAAGGTAAGCTACTCGAAAGATATGCGTATACACTTATTCTTTTTTAAATAATCTTTATTAATTTTAAAATTTTCTCACTTTTGCAGATGGACATGGAAAATTTGAATCGCATTGCTGCTGGAGGTTTCATCCCCACAAAAAAGTTGGCTGAGTTGGAGAAAGATACATTCTACATGGTCACAGTCTTAAAGGAGGTGAAAACTAAATACGGGACTAAGATCGTCGCAGAGCTTGAGCGAAAATTCGACGTATTTCTTCCGAAGAAAGTATCAGATACCTTCCTAGCCAATGAAGCCTTCTACGAAAACATGCAAGATGCTGTTAATAAATTAGAATTATATATTACTTACCGTGGCGGCTACACCGTTGAGTTCTCCGGTAAATAACTGTTGAAAAATCATGTTTGAACTAGTTTTAAGTACGCCTAATTTTAAACATTGTAAATATTAGATAAGAAATAAAACAACCTTTTTGTTATTAATTTAAAATTCAGTCTATTTATTTTAAAAGTCCCAATTAATTAAAAGAAAACATTTACATTTATAATGTTATACATTATTACTTTTATCAATGCAACTGTTGTGAGTGCTATCGAAACCGAGCCATTTAACAAATATTTTATTTCCTTTCCTTTTCAATACTTTTTCCACTAGATATACATCAGGATATTTAGCTTTTCATATTTGTTGCTCGTAAAAACATCCAGAGATAGGCTTATCTTGATAGTCTCTCAAATTATACGTTGCTGGATTAGTCGCTGCTACTTTAAAAATTGTAAACACCTCAGTTGACCAGTTTGAAGTATAACCTTTTTCAAAGATCTGCTTGGCATTGCTTACCCGTACTCGATCACCGACTTTAAATTTTGGTTTAATCTTCTTCACGGCTAAGCGTTTACGAGTAAAACGTTTTAATACAGCAGCTTCGTTGGAGTGCGAGACGTCCTTAGGTTTCATACCGATAGTTCGATGTTTACTTCCATTATAAGTTGCTAATAATTCAGATAATACATCAAAATATTTATAACTACCGCGTAAACTAAATTTCTTCCACATAGCTGATTTGAGAGTGCGATTGAATCGTTCACAAATAGAAGCTTTCATTTTGCTGTATGTTGAGTACAAATTAATTTTATATTTTTTCATAAGATCTTTAAAATCAGCATTATAAAATTCTTTGCCCCTGTCTGTGTGAAGATTTTTGGGTACTCGACCTTGAACGAGTACAGACTTCGTAGCAGCAGCAACTTCTTTTCCAGTTTTTCTCTTTACGGGAACAACCCAGGCATACTTTGAAAAAATGTCTGTTATGGTGAGCAAGTAATTATAGCCCTTATTCTGTCTAGAGTAAGGTATCATTTCAACCAAATCAGCTTGCCAAGTTTCATCGATTCCTCGTATATCAAACATACGTCGTGGATAAAAACGGCGAACTGGTTTATGCAGCTCCCCTATAAGCTGTTGATGCTCCATGTTAAACGTTGGAAGAGTGAATGTTGTCAATGATTTGTGCTACTGTTCCTTTTATAGTGACAATATCCGTTTGCTGATTCAGCAATTTTATGTCAAGATCGTCTCTATGCGCCTCTACCAGAGAATCCAAATTTTTCAAGTCTTTTTCCAATCGATCTACAAGTTGTAGAACATTATGTATTTCTGCTCGAAGTGTGTCTAAATTAACTGCTTCGTCTGAATTACGGGGAGCTGCTAAATTGTATAGCCTCTTATTATCCATGTCGTATTGACCAGTAGAAGTGACTTTGAAGCCGAAACCCGGAGGACCGCGGCTTCCTTCGTTCTTCTTTAAGTTACGTCCGAATACGTCGACGCTCATAGTGATAATGATGTTTAAACATTATCTTCAATATATATAACCACCTTCGCGGAGTTCTTCAATGATCGAGTGAATCTCGTTTACGTGACTAGGATTGCCAGCTGATTGCTCGGCAATGAGCAATCGTAAGCGATCGACTAACTCGTTTGGATCATCCCAGTAAACGTAATCCATACGTGTATTCATTCTAGCGATTTTGTATCTAGGCAGTGCACCACCACCTTTCTTACTCATTGGAAAGAGGTGAGCTATGTAATCAGTATATTTTCTACTATTATGAGATCTAATAGCTCCAGTGGGATCATATTTCTTTTTGTGCGCACTTGTTGCTTCTAAGATTTTGCGATAATTTTCCATATCATCGGAACTTACAATTTTTCTATTTGGATTTTTGTGAAGCAGTAATTCGAGTAAACCTGTAGTTTTCTGATATTTGATGTTTTTCACAATAATGCTATTATCTTCGATCTCGACTTTTGCGTTTCCAATCATATAGTTTTGCTTCTCCTTGCGCAATCCGTAAATTTTGTCCAAATTGTCTTGAGTTTTTGAACCGAATAGAGACAATAAAGAAGAATCGACCGGCCTTTTAAGGATGTTCTCTTGCAAATGACAATTCCTTGAATATTAATAAAATTTGGCTTAGAGTTAGATTTTAGTATACTTGATACATGGTTGAAATTTCAGCCCCGTTTATCGTGCTAATTTTTGAGTATTAAGACCGTAAAATATGACTTTTTAACCCAGGCTATATAGGCTGCGACTGCACTTGAGGTACAATATTTTGAGCTTTGATTTAGAAATCCAATCACTCTTATGAAAATTAAGTATGTAATACAGTAGACTGTAACGATTAAGATGAACTATTTTTTAACAGGGCAATCCGTATTATTTTTCAAGATAATGAGACCTAAAGTTCGCAGCAATAGTCAATTTTGATGCGCGCGTAGCAGAGAGTGAGGGGAAAGCAGCAGTACTACTAAGGAGTGGAGGAAGTTTTCCTAACGGGGGAGTATACTATACAGAGGGAGAGCGAGAGAGAGACGCACCCCCACTAATCGTAGGCCCAGAGAGGAGAAGTACGGAAAACTGTGCAGAAGCCTAAATTTTGTCTCTGCGGATTTCGGGTGCTCAACTTAGCCCTCTCGGAAAGAGAGAAACTAAGCGTAGGAAGGAGGCGACTTTTAGCGCCGCTAGTTGGGCTCCACTGAACAAGAGAACATCCTTAATAGATATATCATTTTCACTATCAGCTGTTTCATAATCTGTATCAGCCATTTTTTGTGGAAGCACAGTGGAATTAGCCCAATTAGATTCATCGTTAGACTCTAATAGAAAAGAGTTATCGGTTTTGGATATATTTTTTTGAATTTTTGTCTTTTTCACTTTAAAGGGTACAAGATTTTGATGTATATTATCTACTTTTGTTGCAACAGCTGATAATTTATCTTCAGATTGGACTAACTTTTGAAGAGGATCAACGATTGGTTTAAAAGTTTCCCCTACAGCTTTTTCAAATTCGTCTTTTCCAAATTTCAATAAGTTATACTTTCGTTTGACAGCGTTTCGAGATTTGACTAGTTGATGAAGTAGGTTTTTTCTC